>JALPQI010032021.1:0-29704 GCA_025490895.1 Thaumatotibia leucotreta
GAATAAACTCAGCTAGTGAGGTGTTTCATAGCAAAATAAGACAGTTGCTAGAGGATCTTGATGGTGTCGATTCGTTCGTCGATGACATCATCGTCTGGGGAGCTACGGAGCACGAGCACGACTGCCGGTTGCGAAGCTTGCTCGAAAGAGCAAGGCAAGTAGGTATTAAGTTTAATAAAGAAAAATGTGAATTTCGTGTTACAGAAGTAACATATTTAGGCCATACATTTAATTCGGAAGGGGTCAAGATTGATGAAAAAAAATTAAAAGCGATAAAGGAAATGCCTAGTCCTACTGATAGGCACTCCTTAGAAAGGTTCTTGGGCATGGTCAATTACGTTGCCAAGTTCATACCATTTTATTCTGAACAGGTAGCTCCGCTGAGAAATCTCCTTAAAAAGGACTCCGAGTGGTGCTGGGGTGAGTGCGAGGAACAGGTGGTGCGCGCGCTGAAGCAGGCGCTGTGCTCGGCGCCGGTGCTGGCGCTGTTTTCGCCCTCACGGCCCTGCGTGCTGTCCGTGGATGCGAGTAGTTGTGCTCTAGGGGCAGTTATCCTTCAGGAAGACCGCCCAGTGGAATTCGCTTCCGCCACGCTCACGGACACACAGCAACGTTATGCCCAGATCGAGAAGGAGATGCTTGCTATAGTGTTTGCTCTAGAACGCTTCCATCAGTACGTGTATGGGAAAACAGATGTACTGGTGGAAACGGACCATAAGCCCCTTGAAGCGCTGTTCAAGAAATCCCTCGATGCGGTACCAGCCCGGTTACAGCGCATGATGCTGCGTATTCAAAGGTATGATTTTTCCGTGGTATACAAACCCGGAAAGTACATGTTTATTGCCGATACTTTGTCGCGGGCAGCACTCCCGGAGCTAATGAGCGACAAGATATCACAAGAAGTTGAGGACCAAACTTGTTTTTTATTACAATCCGTGCGCTGTAGTGATAGCAAGATGGAAGCCATACGAGAATGTACTCATAAGGACATGGTATGTCAAACTTTGATAAACTATATAAAAAACGGGTGGCCAAACTCGAAGCACGAATCAGATGAATCTGTCCGAGCGCTATGGGACAGTAGGGAATGTTTTGAGTATACAGAGGGTGTATTGTTCAAGAACAATCTCGTATATATTCCTGCCAGCCTTCGGTCACAGATGGTATCACGAGTGCACGAGGGCCACCTGGGTATAGACCGGTGCAAGCGGCGGGCCAGGGAGGTAATGTGGTGGCCGGGCATGTCACGTGACGTGGAGCGCGCGGTGCGCCGCTGCTGCACCTGCGCGCAACACGCGCCTGCGCCGCAGCGTGAGCCGATGGTGCCGCACCAAATTCCAGCCTTACCGTGGGCTAAGGTAGGTACGGATATTTTTGAACACAAGAATAAATACTACTTGTTACTGGTCGATTACTTCTCGAATTTTGTTGAAGTATGTCCCTTAAGATCTATTAATTCGTCTAGTGTAATTGTAGCCTTAAAAGATCAATTCGCTCGACACGGAATACCGAAAGAACTTATTTCAGATAATGGTCCAGCTTATTGCTCTAAGGAGTTCAAAAAATTCACCGAACTATGGGACTTTAGGCACTCGACGTCCTCTCCTAACTATGCTCAATCGAACGGACGCAGTGAACGAGCGGTGCGAACGATCAAAACGTTATTAAAAAAGGTTTAAGGGTATTAGGTTCGGATACGGACTTTTATCTAGGTTTATTAAATTTTAGGGCTTCGCCGCGAGACGGAATCGCAAGCCCAGCGCAGCTGCTTATGGGCAGGCGCTTAAAAACGCGATTACCGGTTCATGAGGACAAAATGGTACCCGAAAGGGACAATACAGTTGACTATGATAACATACTCCGCAATCAGGCGCGAAGTAAACAATGGCACGACGAGCGCGCGCGCGCACTGCCAGAATTACAGCCGGGTGATGACGTCATCGCGTTGGACGGCGGCAACGGCCGACGGCGCATGGCGCGGGTCGAGAGTCGGGCTCCACAGCCGCGCTCCTACTTCGTAACGGATGCGGCAGGCAAGCGTTACAGAAGAAACAGGCGGCATCTGATCAAGCTAGAACCCGAGGATGCGTCTCCGACATCATTTCACCGCGAGACGATGAGCGATGATGATGCAAGGGCTTCTAGCGACGACAGCGTTTACGATGACGTAGCTGAATCCGAGTCATTTGATGGGACCACAGACCCCGCTGAACAAGGCGGCCACGAACAGGTCCGTCAGGCCCAAATACCTAACAACAACAATGGCCATCGTATCCCACGGGCCGCGGCAGTCGAAGCTAAAAAGAAACTAAAGCAATAAAAGAACGAGATTATGTAATCGTTTTTGTTATAGGTACATATACTATCGTAGTTAGTATATTAAAGGTTAAATGAAAATAATTGAGTTTTTAGTGTAAAATCAACCTTGTGCCAACTACACAGAAACCAGGTGCGTGAATTTACATCTCACATCTTATGTTCTTATTCATATTAATTTAAACCAGTTTTGGTTTATACTTATAGAAAAAACCCCGTGCATATTGTTAGTCAGTTAATTAAGGTTGTTATTATTTACTTCTTATCTGTTGTTTCGGTATTTTTCTTTTGTATCTAACTAATATTAAGTTGCAAATCGCTCTAAAAATGTCTAAGTAGATGTGAACCTTAAGCCTCAGACCGAGGCAATCTAATTGAATGATATTTTTAGACGTGACCGTAACAAAAGTAGACAAGTAATTTAGTATGCCTACTTAGAGTTAAGTTTAGACAGTTACAACTTGTTTCTTTTTTTTAATTTTTTTTTCGGGAAGGAAATATAACATTAGTATAAACTATTTAATATCGTCATTTGCGAAGTAACAGGATTTAGAGCTATCACAGTTTATGATCATAGTAATTTGATTGCAAATCCTGTCTTCGTAAAATAGGCGTGATATAGCCTGTAATTAGTCTTTAAGTTTAAGATTAGTATATGTAATTGTATCTACATTGCATAAAGAGGGAAGATGTAGTGGACTTACTAAATTATGTATATGTGGGTAGGTTTTTAAAATAATAAATCAGTCTTCATCCAGCCATCTTTGTGTTTACTTCACTATCTGCCACAAAAATTGGCAATCCCGTAGCAATCAAGTCTATTAACGTCGATTTATCCATTTTATTATTTATTTCTAATAAAAGCCTCTCTTTTTTAATCGCATATTCAAGTAAAGTTCCTTGTCTGTATTTAAAAAACATAGCGTACCTGACTGGCGACCAACCTTTGTCCGCATATGTGTCGCAGAACATCTTCCTCCATGTTGACCATTCAGATTCCACTGTATGTTTTATTACCATTGAGCTATACCAATCCAGGCACGAATCCTCCAAAAACAGCCGCAATGCCTCAATCCTCTGAGTATCCTCTGCTATCCCGACACGACGACACTCTGATTCAAAAGTAGAAATCCACTGACCTGCATTTGTTGTTTTATTTGTGAATTTATCTAAAATAATTTTTTCAGTTAATTTCTTAATGTTGTGTGGTTTAGATAACTCTTTTTTATCGGCAAAGCTCTCCAAAATTCTTGTCAACACCTCTTCTGAAATACCCGCAGTGCTAACTTTTGCTTGAGATTCGGGTACAGCTTCCTCTAATAAATAACCTTTGAACTGCATATTATCCTCTTCATCCGTATAAATACTGCTCAACTCGGCCGTCATCGCAATCCAAACCTGTCTTTTGTCATGCCTCTTCTGTAATGTGATCTTGACTTTTTCATAAATTGCTGTTTTTATAATCGCTTCATGTAATCTCACCGGTTGAAGCTTCTCCGGAATTAAATATTTATGATTGTCGACCGTTGTAATTGATGTTATGCAACATACATTCGTTTTTGGGTCTTCTAACTGCTTTACAGTAAAATCGAATTTCATCTTCGCCATGATTTTTATTAGCCGTACAAATGTTGTTTTATAATAAGTTTATATATAATTTCCGAATTTATAGTGAAATAAAATCCCAACTGCGTTGCTCTGTAAAGAGGACATTTTTATTACATATTTTATAAGTACTTAAACAACGTAACATGCAAATTATATTAAGACCTAAAACCGTAAATTAAATCTCTTACCTGTAAAGAGAAACAACATTTAAAGCTAATATTCCACTATTCATATTATTTATGTATTCTATTAGTTATTTCGATATTGATCGTAATCAGCCTTTGACATTTGACACAACGATCTTACTGTCAAGTCAACAGTCTTCTAACGTGCCAGACAATGAAGTAAATAGGTTGAATGAAGAAATAGGTTGAATGAAGGAATAGCTTCATTTACAATTATATACGTAATTACAGAGTACCCCTATCTAGTAATAAAAAATATACGATAACAGCTCGGTCATATAGATCTTAATTCAAATATTGTAAGAAATAAATGAGCCTTTTTTGGCAACTTATTTGTAGTTTATACTGTACTGCATTATGGGGTACTTCGTAAAATGAATGATTTACTTAGCTATACAAAACAACTCTGAAAACTTCATTGTTCAAGAAAAAAATGCATTAGCTCAAGACGTTAAGACGAATGAAAAATGGATGATTAGATCATGTTTTTCTAGAGATTACAGAGGAAAATACGACTTAACATTATAACTCTGTTTAACAGATATAACCAGATTTACGGACTGAATGATTCAACAAAGAGAATTTGAAGCAAATAAATTGTTTTCTAGTCCAACGTGTCATCTACGCTTCGTAGCACACAGCGTAGCACAGTGCATGATCACAGACATACAGAATTACAGATACAAGCATAAGTATAATATTGAGGAATAGTGCTGTTTTGAAATATAGTATACTAAGGGATATATTTATTTATTTTATTTTTTATCACATTTATTTTCAAAACTACAATTGATATACGAGTACATAGATTAAATCTAACTAATCTACTTAACCTAAACTATATCTAAGATTGGCCCTTGTGGCATTGTACCGAGGATGCTGCCAGCATTGCCTCGCTGTATCGCAATACTGATGCGTTGTGCGTGGAAGTCGCCAGCAATTCGGTCTTTAGTTACGTCAACCAGACGTTTCGCGATCCCGGCAAACAATTTGCGTGAAGAATACTAATTAAAATGCGATTTAGAGTTTTTTATGAAAACATTTCATCGAAATTATAAAACAGTAATTTGATGACATTAAGTATTATGCAATATTATGCACATATGTTTTATTCGGTACATAACTATATATATCCCTAAGGATATACCTATCTAACTATATCTCCTCCGCACCGCCATATACCTATTTATTTATTTTTATTCATTTATTTCACACTATGCACGACATCAAACACCACGAAATGATTAATATAATGTAGATTACAGTGTGTTTTGTACAGAACTTCTATTTAATAAATAGGCATGATGACTGGCAAGTCAAATCAGCATCTTTTTTCGAACTGTCAAAACGATCCCCACTATGGAATAGTATGGAATTTTATATGAAATACTCAAAAGTGACGTCACGTTTGAGTACTGCCAAATGACCTACTCTTTTAAGTTCTTTTCAATTTATTAAATAGAAGTTCTGTACAAAAATTACTGCAATCTACATCTTAGTAATAATTTCTTTGTGTATTATGTCGTGCATAATGTTAAATAATTTATTTTAACTACAGTCATCATCCCTATTGAAAAGAACTTGAAAGAGTAGGTCATTTGGCGGTATACCTACAAACGTGACGTCACTTTTGTGTATTTAGTATAAAACTTCATATTGGCGATAGTTTAGACAGTTCGAAAAAAGATGTTGATTTGACTTGACATTCAACGTACCTATTATATCCCTAGAGTTATAACTATGTATGGCTTTATCTATCTTACTGCGACATATACATTTCTAAGACTTAGATATATGTCTGTGCGCATTTTGCATTGTACGATTGATACTACGAGTACCTACTCCGTAAGTAATATTTCTGAGGACAAATAGAGCTTAGTAAGAAATACGTTTGTGGTTAAATCCGTTTAGAATTTAGTACTTAAATACTTATTGTTTGAAATTATTCAACTTAGAAAATAATTACAAATACTTAGTTGTAGTTAAGTACTATTCGCCTTCTAAGCAATAATAGGATTAAAGCAAAATTGTATATTAGTATAATTCAATGTACAAATTATATACCTACGAGTATATTTTTTAACTAAAATTTGGATGCATAAACCGTCTAACTAAAATTACAAATTCTTATCACAAATATAAACTGTTAACAGAAAAAAATAAAATAAAAGAAATAGTTAGTACAAAACATATTCCCAAATCACTGCAAATGCAAATGTTAAAGACGATTCGGGCATGACATTACACCCGTGATCGCCAGTTACCCTATCTTTCATAATTGATTACATCAAAATAATTTAATAAATTAAATACCTATCAGTACTTCTTTCAAGAACCAGCTGTCCTTATACTCATTAGTTCAAAATGCTACGAAAGCATACGCATACATGAGATCTCATTTGTACTTTAAATTAAAACAACAATACCGTATCGACGAATATTATGAGAATCGACTTTGGCATTTAAGTATACCACATTTAGCTGTATTGTAGCGAAGTTGGCTAGGATCGGATAATTTGGGTACCGCTAATTTCTATTTAAACGCAATTGCCGGTTGATAGGAAATCAATTCTAATATTGGTCTGTATTGTGTGGTATTGGCTAATCGACGTATAATTGGATTAATACAGGGCGTCCCAAAAGTATGAGACATGAAGGAAAAATACTTTAAATATCGTAGATAGGGTATTTTGCTCAAAGAATACTGTATGTTATTTTTTAAAGTAAGTAATTCTGTATTCTCAGATTTTGTAAAAATTACTTACCTCGCCTGGGAATCGAACTCACTAAAATATGAAAAAATAAACACCTCTTGTTTTTATGCCGCCAATCGACAACATGCACTTAAAGAAATAATTCTTCCAAATTAAATAGTATCTCAGAAGAAAGGAATAGGGTAAAATTAATTAATAAAATTGCAAGAAAAGTATTTGTTGCTGTTCATACCTCCAAAAATTGCTATTTGTTATACTAAATCTATGAATGAATGCAGTTTTACTCGCTATTACAATAAGAATTATTTTTGTTTATTATTATTATCCTTTATTATCTCTCTTTTTAAGTTAGGTTTTTTTTATAAAAATGTCTATAAAACTATTTTTTATGTAATATTAAATTCTTTAATGCATGTTATTTTAATAAGATGTATTATTATACTGTTTTGAAAAAATAAGACCACCTGAGTTTCTTACTGGTTCTTCTCAGGAACGGTGTAGGGTAAGAACCAGTAGAATTTTTTTTATCTCTTTTGATAGTGTCAGACGATTCGAAAATGCTTACCTACTTGAATAAAGAATTGACTTTGACTTGACTATTAAAAATAAAATAAAGTCTCTTTTTATCAATACAGTCTATCAACAATTTTTAGAGTACTGTCCCTACATGTCCCATAATCTTGGGACACCCGAAACAAAGGGTTGCTTAAATCGGCGAATTATTTTGTTACTATTCATCGTGTACCCGTAAACAATCCAAGCTTTTGTTTTGTTTACCGGTAATGTAACGGGAAAAAAGGCCGCTATCTACTTAATCAAGTTTTCTAACGGGAATGTCTGTTTTCCCGGAATATAATGGTAAACCGATTATGAAGCAGGAAAAATCTTAAAATCCCTGGTATTTTTTCTCTTGTCGTAATTTTTACGTGTTGCTGCGATAACAGCTGGTGAGATAGTGTTGTGAGTTAACAGAGACTTGAATGCCATTTATACTAGTTTTTCCCTCCGAAAAGTAGTGTTAATATTACAGCGGAATCTTTCTATTTTTACGCACTGAGTCCAAAGTCATTACCTAACACAAACAAAAAAGTCACATTTACGTCCCGATTCTGTCTCAACCCTTTCGCTGATTAAATTTTTGTCTTTAATGCTCAGAAACGAGCCGTCTGTCCTTAACTGTACACTCTCCATCATATATATCGGACCGACCAAGGTGCTCAAAAATATCTCAACATGAAATCTAACGCCATTACAATAGAAGCTTGCTCAGATATTTATGAGCGCCCTGGCCGTTTTGATATAGGTATCTGATGACGACTGTACATTTTAAAATGTTCCTCGGAAATTAAGCTCTTCAACGGTAAAAATGGCTGTGAAATCCGTTCAGGTATTAAGGTAATCTGAATAAATGGAAGTGGGCGACAATTAACACTTTCCAATTTAACTTTTTTGTATTCTACACGAAATGGTGGGTAGTGACAAGCAAAATGTTGAGTTGAGAAAGAAAGGACCTTTGCCCGGCCAATGGGATACCTAGGTATCTGTTAAATTTAGGCATTTAAATATTTGTATTTATAAGTAGTGGGTGTATTTCAGTATATGTATGTATTTATGTATTATTATGTATATATGTACGTATATTATATCCAGATCTCCAAGGCGGGCACTCTCGTAGTCCCGGAGACCCGTGTTGATCAGTTCGCCAGTCCGATCTCCTAGTAGCAAGCTCCTCCCAGATCTCCAGAAAATCCTTGTACCGCAGATATTGTCCGCCGGCCTTGCGTTTACCCCATGTGGAGCATTCCATGGGCTGTCCCGTACAAACGCGTGTATATTTCGATAATTTGAGTTATTTTCCGATTTTTTAGTTATTACATATATTTTTGAGTCATTTTCGACTCCTCTAGTCACGAAAGAGGACTTCGATAAACCCACAATTTTGAGAAAAACCATGTTCGTACGGGACATCGGTGGACTTTTTCGTGGAATGCACCATCTGGATGCCAAACGCCAGTTTCTGAAATCTCGGCCCAAGCCCTCCTACGTCTATACTTATAACTCGGACGGTGAGCTATATTGTTCATCTTGCTGCCGGACTTTCAAGACAAAACTTGGTTTTTCCTTGGTTTCACCTTCGAGCCCATGCACGCAAAGAAACCGATCAGGACTAGATTTCTTTTTAATTGTCCGGGTGTTCTTTTTAATTGTTCGACGGATACGTCTGGGAGGACATCATCATCCTCATCATCATCATCATCATCATTATCATATATTATCGTCACATCGTATATACAACACAAGCCTTAATTGAGTTTTGTGTGAATTCGGAATAGGTTGATTTGTGTAAAATGGCCCCATGATATTCATTTATTAATTCTACCAAGCAAATTTTAGAAAGATTTTGTATAAAAATATAAATCGATATTTTTTAAGTAGGTACTTCTTTTATTAAATATAAATGAAGTATATTTAAATATTTCAAGCACCGTAATCTCTAACTGAATTTATAATTGTATAATTACCCACCTTTGTTTTAGTTACAAAATTTGATACTATTTGAAACTACTTACATAAATACATTTTGTAAGTTTCGCCCACTGATATTAGCTAAGCCCTGTCATTTAACAAACGAGTAGGATTAAAACAAAATGGCGGATCACAGAATTAATTAGAATAGGATTTAAAGGCTTCATATTTGGCGGGTAGAAAGGTAAGCGGGAAGAATAATGAATTAATAATTACAATCGGGTCTCAATATTTAGAAGCATTCTGTAGGCTTATTGCTGTCAGGTGATTTTATCAGAATCTGAATTTATTATTGGTTTAACGTAGGTACAATATAAAGGTCTTAAAGCCAGTTGTAATACTGTGTTATGCTGACAGGCGTACGAAATTACTAATTTTATTAACTAGCGGTGTTTCCGGACCGTTACGATCTTTCAAATCTTCAAGAAAAGAGCGTATTCCCATCTTAAAAGGTCGGCAACGCACTTGTTATAAATATTACGGCTATTTCGGGTATCCATGGGCGACGGTGATCGTTCACCATCAGGCAATAGTACGTCTGCTCGCTTGCTTCCTATTCCATAAAAAAATCATAATTATGCATGTAACATTAATAAGACATAGTCAATATGACTAAGTATATTGATCATGACCAATTAATAAGAAATAAATAAATTAAAGTAATAACAATTCAAAAAACTAATTAATACAAAAAGAAAAATATGTCAATCACTCAGTCAAAATAATTATGAGACAACATATCAAATACACCCAATACCACACATAGGTACATCATTGTCATTTAAAAAATGTTGTATTTTTTTTTATTCACTGACTTTTAGAGGGTAAATTAAAAAATCATGACGATGGACTTGTTCAGATGGATATCTAACGACACTAATTCGAGATGTAATAAGAAATTAAACTAATTCATAAGTAAACACAATATAAAAGTATGCTATAACAATATCGGACGTAGCATGTAAGACTCACGTGCCGGCCTTTGTCTCAAGGTATCTAGGCCACGGGAAACCGACTCGCTAAGCATTAAAATCTGCCTATCTCTGCCCAAACTTTACGTTGTGCTGGCGAGCTGCCTTAAAACTAACGCTTAATATGTAGAACCTTGTGGATTTAGCCCGACCCGCCTTTTGCTCTATGTAAAGGGTGTAACGGTTGATAATGGTGTATTAATAATATTATAGTGCTTATAATGTTCGTTTTGGAATGATGTTACGAGTAATCATATTGTTTTCCTTTTGTGAACTAGCGACGCGCCCCGGCTTCGCACGGGTACTATACCTACATATAAACCGTCCTCTTGAATTACTCTACCTATTAAAAAAAATCTCATCAAATTCCGTTGCGTAGTTTGAAAGATTTAAGCGTACAAAGGGACATAGGGACAGAAAAAGAGACTTTATTTTATACTATGTAGTGATGACATCTTTTAAAGGAGCAGATAATTTGTAAAACCTTCAATTCACGACAGTAAAAAATTATACATTATTTGTTTTTTTTTCGTTCATATTCAAACTCAGGCGCAGGACTTACAGCTTATGAAGGCAGGGTCACTATTAACTAGGTTATGGAGACCATTACCAACTTTGCTTTGAAAGAGCTATTTAATCTCCATTTAATTAGCTAGGTAACTAGGCTGTAGCAAGATGAAACGCTTTTCTGAATAAAAAAAAAAAGTTGTCCTTCTGCCAGTGGAAGAAAAAGCTAGCAATTTGTCTAACCCTATTCGAAAAATCGTCCCCCAACGCAACTTACATTAATTTAATCAACGGGGAAAATTCAAATCAATAATTATTGTATATTTAACCCTATGAGAATCATACACTTAATTATACTTACCTAATTATAAGGGTAATTATAAGTCTATTCAGATGAGCGCTTTTCAGTATTGCCGTCAGTAATTTCGCAGTTGACATAATTGAGATAAATAAACGTTTACACAGAAATGTTATTTAAAGGCATATAATTTGATACCTACTACAAAAACAAATTTTAAAATACATATGACTTTAACTAAACAAACGGATAATATTTCTTATGTAGGTAATTAATTACCTACCATATATTACGTATGCTATCGTTATAAGGGTATAAAGTGCTGGTTAATATGAGTACAATTGCAAGAGCGATGAAATATTGTTACACACAAAATATCTTATTGTCTCATTTAACGCTGTAACTTCGCTTACAACACGTAAATTTTCCATTTCATTTGACCTCATTGTCCATAACTTTTGTATCAAAAACCTTCAAGTATAAATAGGATGCAAACAAAATAATAAATCCTTGTTCTTTCGCGCTGTTTCTTTGATTAGATGCCCACATTATAACCGAGGTTTTCCGCCGCATTGTACCTAATTTCCCGAAGTTTGCCGAACTTTCACGAGCCCCCAAGAGAAGAAAAGCGAAGTAAACTAGGAAGGAGCCGGTTTTAACTTGTTGCAATACCTTTTCAAATGATGGAATAAGTTCCATTGTATAAATTTCTTCTTGTTATTTTTTTGTGGATGAATTAAGAAGGCTTTTTAATCTTGTGCAAATGGAATTTTAACGTAACGAGATTTTTTATGTATTGGTCTTTTGATAGAGTAGAGCAATAAACAACTTTTGTTATCTGTACATTGGCCTGAAAGTAAAACACAAATCGCTGGTTCAATATACATAATTTGAACGAAATACGTTTAATTACACACTCGTATGTCATATGCGGGAATATATAAGCTTCAAAGGATGTAGGCAGCTTGTGGGAGATACTGTGCAGAACAGGGAAAGCCGAACTACTAATTAGGTAAATAAATCGGGAGCGTATTCACGAATGTAAAATTGCACCCCCACTGTGCACTGTTACCTACATCTAGTTTAGCAAGTCATGTTTGGAAATCGTAAAAGTGTATCAGTTAATTAATATCACCTGAGTTTATAAAATCATCATTAACAACGAATAGTAGTCCACTGCTGGACACAGCTCTCGTCTAGCACGCCAATGAGCTTGATCTTCGTTTATTTGCATCCAAACTCGACCTGCCACTCGCCTTGCCACAGGGCGCCCACACTAAGTTTTGCGAGTTTTGCGGTTCTAAAGAGAATATAGCGAGCCCACCGTCACTTCAGCTTAATGGCTGCGAGTTTTTTTATTTTATTTATTAAGGAATATCAATAAGAGTACAGCCATCATCCAGTTGACATAAATTTGGATTTAAAATTTTGTGTTCGTTTCGGCTAAAAATTCCTTGTTGCTACTAAGCATAACTGGTGGTGGCAACCATGTACCATTAAAATATCCTAATGCCATAGACATGCAAGAAAATAAGTCAATTGAATTATCATTATCATTAAACAATTACCCGCTCACCTATGTAGTTCATTATCTTATTTTTCCTCCCCAAATACGCCCCTAGTTACCGTAAACACTCAGTTTAAGTACGGACTTAATTGCAAAAATAACGCTGTATATTTTCGTGTTAACTAGTAAGTAATTGGTATAATAAAGACCAGCATTAATCTGTGCACGAAACTAGTTTTTATTAGAGAACTTTGTTTACAAATAGTATTTGGTATTTTTAATTAGCCGGTGTAAAGTAACATGTTTTCGTGGTATTCGCTTTTAACAGAATATTTCGTAAGAAATACTTATCTCGAACACGAAAGAAGTTTTTGCTGAAAGCCAATAAATATACCAAAGAAAAAAATACTGAAGTTTACCAACTCCGAAGGTGGGATTTGAAACCACGTCCTCAGGCCTACTACCGCGAAAATCGAAATTCGTAAATTTCGAGGATTTTTCTCTGTCACTCAAACGAAGGCGTCATTAGAGCGAGAGTGACAAATCCTCGAAATTTACGAATTTCGTTTTTCGCGGTAGGGCCTCAGCTTTTGCGGCTGATGCCCAAAGCTGTGCTTTTCGCACGAAAATTGAGTACGTAGGTTGAAATCCCTCTTCAGGTTTTGGCAAACTTCGATATTTTTATTTGAACATGACATTATTTAATAATTTAAATTTATTTACGTAGTAGTGTCAATATATAAAAATAAATAAAACTAAAAAAATAACAATTTGATTTGTTTCACAAAATAGTACATTTACATTATACTATAGAGGCCGGGGCGAAAGGGGTTGCCGAAGACATATATACGGCCTACCAAAGCGAGGTCTAAGGTATGTATACCTTATAGTTTTTCTTAAACATGCAATGAAATAAACAACAAAAACATCAAAGTTTTTTTTATATGCATAGTATTGCATAGTGGCAGAATGCCATAATGCCCGTGCCACAAATTTATGTGGAATGGAATTAAAAAAGAGCACTTTGCATTTTCATTGACAACAAGTGCTACGCGCTTCGCTCGTAGCCGATCCTGTGATGTTTCCGCTTTGTAGCGACAATGGACCTCCCACAGAGAACTCCCCTCGGGAGTTCTCGGCGCTCAATGTGTTACGACCTCTTGTCCTAGTCGCACCTGAAACGTCATACTTCGAAGCCTATTATAAGGAACATAACAACAATATTTAATTGCGTGTTTGAGAAAGTATAGAACCTTTCAATGTAATCTTAGGGTTTGTGTTTGCTTAAACCATACAAAGTAATAAGAAGTTCAGGGTAGGATTTTAGAAAATACTAGTACTACAGCCAAAAATATGTCCCCAGAGTATGGCGTAATGATATTCCGCATTTAACAAAAACGAGAGTCTAGTGGGTGTCTCGGAATGAATAATAAAGGAAAAGGCTTTGAGGTATTAACAGCGTCTTGTCTGAGTTGGTCTTTTAGAGAAAATACTATTGTCTCCGTGCGGTGACGGAGTAAGAATACAAAAATCACCGCCCCTCTCTTCCCGTGGGTGTCGTAGGAGTCGACTAAGGGAAATACTGAGTAACCAGCTTCTCAGCCGGTGGTAGGGTATTTTTACTAGTACCCGCCTGGTTGGCTACCACCGTACATTCGGTGTAAACGCCCGTGAAATGACTTACCTTCGTGTTTGCCGTGTTTCGGGGTCAGCCGGTGTATTTACCAGCATCTAGCGGGCCAGCAAGGCGGTGGCAACTAACAGGTTACTGATTGTCTCCTGTTCGTTGCCGCCGCGATTTGGGTTCTACTTTTCACTTACGATCAGGTGGAGTGGAGCCACATTGTTGTGCCAACGTTATTTTTATTGGGTCGGCAACGCGCATGTGACACCCTGAGGTTGCAGGCGCCCATGGGCTACGGTGACTGCTTTCCATCAGGCGGGCCGTATGCTTGTTTGCCACCGACGTGGTATAAAAAAAAAAAATACTATTACAATTAAAAAAAACCCAGGTATTGTCAGAGTCCATGATTTTTAATCGTGAAGGTGTTCTGATTTAATTTTTGTAAAGACGTAATAGATGCTCTATGTTTCTGGGAGGGTGCGGCTTATAGTGTTTTATTAGCTAAAAAATGTGGGAAATCTGACTGCTCCGTGTTGAATGTTGTAACATCCTACATGGGCTAAAAGCTTCATTACTGAAAATGTGAAAACTATGGAGCTCCAATAAAGCTCTGTAATAGGGAAATCTAAAGTTTAGGGAAAAGTACAAAATAAACAAGGTATAGAGAAGAAAAAGAAAATATTTATTAAATTAAAATTTCTTATTAGTTTTACAATTAAATCTAAGGACTCTACAAGCTCTGTATCTCATTTGGTCTGGTTAGGACTTCATGAGATACACCGTCATGATTGCTAGGGCCAAATACCTAAGTCAGGAAAACATGACGGTACAAAAACCTGACGCCAAAGGTTAACCTGCACACACACACAAAAATAGAAATTAATATAATAAAATATTGATAATAGCATGATCATCTAGTGGTAAATTGGACAACATTATGATAAGTAATAACCCAAATCCTCTGAGGTATGAGAAATGTTACAAAGTCTATGTCCGAAATATGTTCCAACAAACAATAATATCAAAGCTATTTGACTATTCTACACAAGGAGTTAAATGTAAAGTAAATAGAAAGCTTGATTTGAATTCATGAACTAAAGACCTTAGACATTAGGACAAATATTTAAATGTTATAGAACATACTAAAATTGTCATATCTATCCTTAAATCTGCAGTGATTACTAGCTAGATGAAAATAATATTTTAAATGTCAAACATTGTCTCTACAAAGCTTAGATAACGCCTATAAAATGATCCAGATAAATAAAAGAGATTACAATTTAGACTCGTATATGATACCCCATATATGTCAAGTGTAAATTTAGAATCTAACAGTAGAAAATTAAGTTAAGATTATGAAGAGTAATTTAAAAGAGATAAATTAATAAAGTTGTAAAAATTGGATTTAAATTTTATGAATAACCTTATGATAAACGCTTAAGACTAACTTATCAACTATAAACCACGCTTAGTCTTACATAATAGCTGCCTATGATCAGCTATAAGCCGCTCGTACGAGTATAATATATTAACCAAACGCACACGTAATTATGTTGGCCAATGTCTGAACGAGAGTCTCAGCGTGGACCGATTCTATACAATCCAGATTGGGTATTTAGAGTTGCAAACCGATGCAAAACCCTCGAGTATAACGATGGACTTGTATAGAATATCCGAACGCTAGGAATAGATCCGAAGATACAAATTCAGAGACTTGAGAATAAGAATATGACAATATGCCTCACAAGACGTTAATGTGTAATATATATGTAAGCCGTATGATTAGATAAGTCCCATAGCGTTATGAGACAACCACTTTTATGTAATAGTATTCTATAAGAACACTCATTATGTTTGATATAACATTATTATGTCTTCAGCAAGCCGAGGCAAAGCTGAAGTGAACGCAGAAATAACGATGAATCAGTACCTTAATACTAAACCACTTAAAACTAACTTATAACTAAATGACGCTTATGTTTTATACTGTGTTGATGAACACACGCATGACAAGAGTAATGTCTGAACGGGAGTCTCAGCGTGGACCGATTCTATACTATCCATATTGGGTATTTAGAGTTGCAAACCGATGCAAAACCCTCAGGTAAGTCAACAGACTAGCATTGAGAATATCCAAACGCTAGGAATAGATCCGAAGATGCAAATTCCGAGACTAACTAAGAATGTGATAATATACTTCTTTGAAATTAATGTATAATTTTGTAATAATAATACTCTTTTCTAGAAGAGTCATAATTATAATAATCTGGAGTCGATGTGGGCATGACAATGATAATGGAATCAGTTAGTTGAGATAGCAAGAATACTTATATAATATATAGATTTGTGTATCTTTTGAACACTTAATACAAGCACCGAATTATTGTTCAATATGAATTATACTTGTTTGCATGGCTACAAAGGTACCCCTTGTATATATTACCTCTTTGACATTTAGAGAAGGCAATTCAGAACCCGTAGTATTACATATGAAAGAACCAAGTGTGACCATAGTACTGGGAATTGCACATCAATGCACAGTATTATTCAAGCTCCATGGTAGCAAGCCCAGCCCGAAAGCATGAGACAACTAAGTCAATAGTCTGTAAGATCGTTGAGCTTCGCACTTGCAGCCTCGCCCATATAGTATAAAAAATTAGATTGTATGTAAATATATAATTGGGGTCTTTAACCACAAATGTTAGCAAACAAGGGTACAGATGTCTTATCGTATGCTATTTGGACGTCTTGCCAGAATAGTTCTAGCCAAGCGGTCCATTTCGCGAGTGTAAATAAATTACAAGCCCAAGCAATTCACCCTTTTCAAAGATCATGCGAGGGCATCGATCAAAGACGAAGTTCTACCATGAAACTCGTGGTCCCCTAACAAATAAGGTGACTTATGAGAACCTCGATCCCGGACGTAAGCAGAGTTTAACTAAATTTAATATTAATATTTCCATAATAGTCACTAGAACCACATCTCTCAACTAAACGAATCACATTATCAAAGATACGTAAGCCCAATTCCATTAATTACAACTTTATTGTTAAACGCGGTCAATTCCAATTCAAAATAATAATTTTAGCATTTTAATCAATTCTGTGAATTTATACATTCCGTTATATGATGTAAGTAGCTCAAATTATGCTTTAATTGACAGTAGGGTAATATATACTTAAATGTTTAGAATAAGTTTAAAATATTAAAATCTGGATCATTTTATAAGAGTCTCAAATCCATAACGCACACGTGATATACAGTTTATAATCATTGTAATGAATCACGCATTCATAGTTTCTAATATATTATTGATGGATCAACTATTTCTGCTTAGTGACTTCAATCACTGCGTGATTCATTAGCAAAAAGCCGCGTCTAGATAAATCAAGTAAGTGGATGCACTGATCATAGCCCAATATTTATGACATTAAATATAAGATATTAAATAGCAGTGCGTTGTCAATCTAGAACTTGTAAACAGCAATATAATTATGTATTATATTAGATTCTCAATCACGATTGACAACTAAAATATCAACTGCAGTTATATGTCGTACGGTAGATGTTAAATCTGTAATACCCTTAATTCTAAATGAAACGTATATCCGCTCGAATGGACGATAATAATATATGGAATAACAGTGTAGACCCAACACGTAGCACGCGAGCAGTGACGCCGAGATGCAGATGCTGTATATGGCACCCTTATGAATGGAGTAGCAGGGCCGACCCAACACGAAGCACGCGTGTAGCGGTGTCGTGATGTCGTCTGTACATGGCGCCCTCTCTCTCGTACGCACGAAACACCGGAAAGTAGAAAAGATCATGTTTATAAGAGGTATTCATAAGAAGTTAATAATTTTGATTGCGGATTATAATTGAACGGAATAATAGAAGAATACTAAAAGAGTAATTCAAATACTAAAACTAATCAAGCAATTATTGCCCATGAAATATTCTGTTTAATCGATAATTATTCCAATAAAGTATAAACTCTAAATAATTAACCAATAAATCATCAAATAGTGGTATTCAATTAAAATAGATCCTAGCCCGCTCTCCGTAACATTAATATAATATATTTAAGTTTAGAATTATTTTTCAATATGGCACACCCTTAATTTGGAGGGTAGATTTTCCTATCTATTAAATAAACCAGAAGCAACACACCAGTTCAACGGAGTCCTGTCAAGACAAAATGGCTGACGCCTTTGAGCATCACTTGCGACCGACGAAGTATTAGATGCTGATGTAACTGCAGGTACTAAGCAGTTCCCGTAGTGTCGACTCCGCATTTCCACACCCTTCATCCCTGGATGATATGGCCTCTCGCCGATGGACATGAACCGGAAATGAGAAATATTTATTTAGTTACCTACCAACATTTATACACTGTACAATATGATGAGAGCTATAATCTAATACGGAAAGCAGCCATCCTAACATCTTCGCTGCGGCAATTACCTTAGCTCACAACTAACCATACTTTGTAAGGGATCGAAAGTCCCCCAACCCCCAACCGCAGTGAACGTATTAAATATATATTATAGTGTGCTAAAATAATACCACAAGCTCACAGCGGAGTAGAATGGCACTGAATTCAAACCAAATTTAAGAGAAACACTATATTAATGAATCAAAGTATTTATAAAACACCATTATAAAACAGTTTATTTAATTATTCACTTTGTAAGTATCATATTTTAACACTGATGCAATAGGCTTAACTCGTAACTAACCACACCTTGTAAAAGGTTGAAAGACCCCTACCGCATTGAACGTGTTAACACGTGGCGCATCTATACAACCTACATGAACCAATGCTGCGCGCTCCACTGGTCTACTACTGTCGACCAAAGAATACGGCAACCTAATAATTAATACAGAAAATATTTAGATAAAACATGTTACGTTATTAAAATGTCACTCGATTATCTTCGTATTGCCGTTACGCTGAACATTATAAAGCAAGTTGAGTAAATTAAATCAACCGGACACACGCACGACCACAAGCAATGATTTATCATTATATTCCTGTCATAGATTGCAATTTAAGATCCAATCTGCATGAAAACCATCCAGACACGGGCCCTGTATCCAGACACCCCCACACAAGCCGGACCCTAACTACAAGCTAAAACTAATTCATTAAATTAATATTAAATAACTTACGTTCGCCCCTGTGTCGGTTTGCCGTAAACTTATAGTAGTCACTAATCAACCAGTACGATTCTTTACCACTTAGTAATTCTATAAAGCATTGTCGAAAGTATGTCTGAATAATAACTATTCAATATTTAGACTATGAATAAACACGATTAGCACAATTGAACACGCATAATAGAAACTATATAATTGGGCACGCCCATCTGCAAAGAACAACGTATCCATTTAATTCTCAACAGAATCTGAATCTACCCACTTTCTAACATATAACATATCGCTGGAATCTCGTATGATTCGATGCACCTATTATTCTACAAATCACAAAGCAATTCCTATAAATATAAAGTATGCCAGAGGCGACGTACCATATCCATGTGGTGCATCCTTTGTGCGCCCAAATGCCGGGTGGTACCGCATTTCTATCTTCGAATCACGCCCAGGGATGGTGTTACTCGCCCTATGCCTCCGCTGCCGTAAAGCCTGCCTGCTATATCTGTGAACAATTTTTAAACACGATATGCCTTACGAACTAAACTCACTGACTTCCTTCCGACTCGACGCTCTGCCGACGAAAAGCCTCGAATACCTCTTACACTCCCTTAAGTCAGATTCTCTCAACTCTCATTCTCAATCCCTCAATTGTTCGTTCATTCGACGTCTTCGAATCACCTCATACTGAACATCTTTTACCATTGGCTAACAACAACTAGCTCGAATCTGATTGGTTGAAATTCTACCCGCTCTGTTTAATTCCATAGTATCCTGAATGAAAACACTGACGTACAATTGTAGGTCACGTGGTACGCGGCGACGTCATGATATTTTAAATCGAACGCCTACAAAAAGAATTAAAGCAAAGAATTATCTTCAATTGATGTCGATACGTTACAATCGCCCTTAGTATATTTACGGAGTTTATCGGAGTAATAATACTAACAATAGAATAGACATCAAGAATAGATAATTAGAGCACTTAGATCATGACAAGAAAGTAACGAAACCACTCTTTGAAATAACTTTAAACAAATCGAGCCTCGATTATCCTGAATCACAAATAACTTGTAAAAGAAGAGAATATAAAAGACGTTTATATGATATTATCTTTAATTTTATGAAGTCAAGACAAAAATAAACTACGTTATTTTATTAATCAAGTTACTATTATCATACTGAATGCAACTTGCGAATCCACCTAAATGGACGGTTTCTAAAACAAAAAGAACTGGGCAAAGTAACGTATTACTTCTTGCAGAATATGGCTGGTTTCAACACGCTAACATTTTATATTTATGATCAAACTCCTTGTCATTAAACAAATATTAAATAACCGCGTAAATAACTACAATTAAGAACGTTAGAACTATAAAACACATCAAATGATGTTCCGAAATAACAGCAACAAGAACTATTAATGTTCTATTAATGTTAATGTTCTCAAAACTACAGTGACTTATCTACAACCAACACAACGAGAACTCGACAAACTAAAATGGATGGATGGAAATGGAATCAAACAATTAAATGTGTAGATTTTATCTCTAAAAAAACCTTGGAGGTCAACTGTCTCAGAGTAACCCGACGTCCACCTTCGACAGCTTTAATGTAAGCTGGCGGAAAAAGAATTTCCATGTAATAAATGCTCAGGAAACTGATAAAACAATGTTTATAAACAATACATACAAACCACACGAAATCCCTACTGTAAAAGCATTTTGGACCATGTCATAACAACGAAGGGAATGAATTAATCGGATTGACTCAATTTGCTCATATCATTACCTGTTAAGAGTTTAGACTAACCATTTATATACCTAAGTATAAAACTGTAGAATGAAAAAATCTAAATTAAAAGCAAATGAAGGGTAAAGTAATAAACTAAAATGTACAAAGAAGTTCGTGATTCAAATTAAATTTCTAATTAGTTATCTGTATAATCTAATAATGGGCCTAACTAGATGCAGTATGAATTTAAAGATAAATATACCCAATCAACCTTTATTGGAATTAATAAAAAATAGGACTACGTGTAAGTTGAAACAAATATGTAGCATCAAACATCAAAATTCAATAGATTAATCATGATTCCAATGTAAAATTAACCCTTAAAGAACATGAAAGTTGATAATTATCTATCAATTTAACTTAAATAAGACAGTAATGCTTCCTACAAACGCGAAACTAATTGTGAATATTTATAGTATTGGTACTCATTCAATGAATCAATTAGAGACCCATTCCTACTAAAAGCAATATGTAATCATAACACATGGTTATCAGGGAACCTATTCAGGGAAATTATTCAACAATACCCTACTCAAACATATTAAACGGCACAAGAGTGATAATTTCAACCGCTAAATTTTTGAACATGTAACTCACGATATCTAAATATTACACAGGTGTATAAAAGCCACCCTGGTACCTGGTAGACCACTACAGAAACAACAAATAAATCATTAAGAGGAGCCAGTTATAGTCACTTAACTCTTATTTCATAATTTCAAAGACAAAATATATTATTTTAGTTTAACTTGACTATTTGATAAGTAAATATTAAATTACCCCCAACGCCAATGCAAAGATACAATGAACACTATAACGATGCATATTTATTTAAAATAATTTAGTACTAGAATTTCATTCTCACTCCATTATTTATGTTAATTTTAAATACTTTACTTATTCCTAAGTGACACATAAATTAAATTTCTGGGAATAAATATCTATAACCTGAAGTCATAATGAATAAGCTTTCGCTACATAAGTAAATCCAAGTAATAGGAATTAAAATTAATCAGTCAATATAGTGGTTGTTTAAATAACACTTATTTCAAACATCACATCTGCAATTGCTAAATAGCAACTAAATAAACAATTTAAATTAATAATATTACCCGCTGCAATGTGTAATAATTTAATAAATTATCAGGCAGGATCCTGTTACTCTGAATATGAAAATAAGGCTTGTAGAACTCTTTGGATGAATTCTATAAAAACCTAAAAGTCTACCAGAAGCTTAAAACAAATTGGGAAAGTAAAAATCAACATAAGAAAAGTAAATTATCAAGTGTACAAATCAAAATTCTATGGTACCAACGATGCTGCGAAATAGAGGACTACCGACATTAAAAATTCGCTTCTTTAATTAAACGAATATTTACAAATTTTGTCTAAATCATGTACCTATACACCAAGGAATACTATTTATTCTACAATTGAGTTTTGACTATTTAACTCAACATCCTAAATCAATATTTGGTATATAAATATTAAGTCTATAATAAATCGTAACTGATCATTCTTAAAAAGGAAATAATGAATTCACTTTCAACCTGAAATCAAACAAAAGAAATAACCGCAAAAAAAGAGAACATTTTTTTTTTTTTTTTTAATAAAATAAAACATCACTAACAGGCCAATATAACAAGAATCGATTTTTTTTTTCTTTAATGAAATTAAAGATTCATATTCACTTGAGTTTCCAAAGCAAGCCTAAAGTGTGGAAATAAGTTTGTGGCTATGAAGAATATACATGAGTTCCATTAAACACGCCCACATGACAAAGACATTTATGGCATACATTTCATTAAAGGATGGAATGAAATTTCTCGAAAGGATTAAACTATATAACTAATTCATGAAAAATATGAAAAATTGTACCTTTATTTAAAAAATCTGTTAATTATTAAAACTTCAAATTATGTAATATTCTTATCATATTTGAAACCCATGAACGGTATCAATTTTTGTAATAAATTAAATCTGGCTTTCCAAAATAAATCATCAATAAAATATGTTATCAATCAAGTTTATGTATTAGAAAGCACTGAAAATATTGTCTGAAGTAATTCTTTAAAAGTTAAAAACGCTAATTTCATATACTTCCACATAAATTTAAAGTCTGAACAACATGAATTACACAGGTATCCCATTAATGGTATGTGCCTATAAATCAGCGTAGAACATAATTCAAAATAAGATATTTTAAACTAAATGGATAATTACTGTAATAATACAAAATAAAAGTCAGATCGATATTAAGGAAAAGTCATAAAACTGAAAACTTAATTCTGAAAATAAACTAAATGGGGCAAATAAGACAGTTGTCACAAGAAAATTATAAGAACGCTAGCCAAAGAAACCTAGATACCGTAACAGAACAAGATACAGAATATTTTAAGCTAAATGGATAATTACTGTAATAATACGAAATAAAAGGCAGATCGAAATTCAGGAAAGTCATAAAACTGAAAACTTAATTCTGAAATTAAACTAAATGGGGCAAATAAGACAGTTGTCACAAGAAAATTATAAGAACGCTAGCCAAAGAAACCTAGATACCCCTAACAGAACAAAATACAAAGATTTACTGGTGAAGTGTAATTAAATGATCGAAACATTTCTAAAATCGAAATAAAAAATAGACACGAAATTGAAGCCAGATTGAAGCAATCTAATGACGTCTACAATTTAATATACACACGCGAGACAGGGAACGAAAAACAAACATTACATTTAAATGGAAACATCATAAAAGTCATAAAATATAATAATTATTAGTAGTTTGCATAATGCAAAAACAGAACTTAATTGATATAATACGATTAAAAACGTGAATTTTACCCACACAGTTAGTTTTTCAACATACAATCATAAAAATGTAAAATAAAACTTACCAACAGAAATAAATACTTGTTGTATGAATACCTGCAACAATGCTTATTAAACGTATCTTTATTTTACTAAAATATTAACGAATACACAAATTAGATAAACTTTTAATAGATGACTGCATGTGTGCTTGTTGGAACAAGTACAGACAATGAACATTCCTCACTTTCAGACCTCAGACCATTTCACGAACATCAAATTGTGCCTAAATAGGCAAAATAATAAATAAATCAGATCCTGGTCAAGGTCACAACTAATTGTAACATCCTACATGGGCTAAAAGCTTCATTACTGAAAATGTGAAAACTATGGAGCTCCAATAAAGCTCTGTAATAGGGAAATCTAAAGTTTAGGGAAAAGTACAAAATAAACAAGGTATAGAGAAGAAAAAGAAAATATTTATTAAATTAAAATTTCTTATTAGTTTTACAATTAAATCTAAGGACTCTACAAGCTCTGTATCTCATTTGGTCTGGTTAGGACTTCATGAGATACACCGTCATGATTGCTAGGGCCAAATACCTAAGTCAGGAAAACATGACGGTACAAAAACCTGACGCCAAAGGTTAACCTGCACACACACACAAAAATAGAAATTAATATAATAAAATATTGATAATAGCATGATCATCTAGTGGTAAATTGGACAACATTATGATAAGTAATAACCCAAATCCTCTGAGGTATGAGAAATGTTACAAAGTCTATGTCCGAAATATGTTCCAACAAACAATAATATCAAAGCTATTTGACTATTCTACACAAGGAGTTAAATGTAAAGTAAATAGAAAGCTTGATTTGAATTCATGAACTAAAGACCTTAGACATTAGGACAAATATTTAAATGTTATAGAACATACTAAAATTGTCATATCTATCCTTAAATCTGCAGTGATTACTAGCTAGATGAAAATAATATTTTAAATGTCAAACATTGTCTCTACAAAGCTTAGATAACGCCTATAAAATGATCCAGATAAATAAAAGAGATTACAATTTAGACTCGTATATGATACCCCATATATGTCAAGTGTAAATTTAGAATCTAACAGTAGAAAATTAAGTTAAGATTATGAAGAGTAATTTAAAAGAGATAAATTAATAAAGTTGTAAAAATTGGATTTAAATTTTATGAATAACCTTATGATAAACGCTTAAGACTAACTTATCAACTATAAACCACGCTTAGTCTTACATAATAGCTGCCTATGATCAGCTATAAGCCGCTCGTACGAGTATAATATATTAACCAAACGCACACGTAATTATGTTGGCCAATGTCTGAACGAGAGTCTCAGCGTGGACCGATTCTATACAATCCAGATTGGGTATTTAGAGTTGCAAACCGATGCAAAACCCTCGAGTATAACGATGGACTTGTATAGAATATCCGAACGCTAGGAATAGATCCGAAGATACAAATTCAGAGACTTGAGAATAAGAATATGACAATATGCCTCACAAGACGTTAATGTGTAATATATATGTAAGCCGTATGATTAGATAAGTCCCATAGCGTTATGAGACAACCACTTTTATGTAATAGTATTCTATAAGAACACTCATTATGTTTGATATAACATTATTATGTCTTCAGCAAGCCGAGGCAAAGCTGAAGTGAACGCAGAAATAACGATGAATCAGTACCTTAATACTAAACCACTTAAAACTAACTTATAACTAAATGACGCTTATGTTTTATACTGTGTTGATGAACACACGCATGACAAGAGTAATGTCTGAACGGGAGTCTCAGCGTGGACCGATTCTATACTATCCATATTGGGTATTTAGAGTTGCAAACCGATGCAAAACCCTCAGGTAAGTCAACAGACTAGCATTGAGAATATCCAAACGCTAGGAATAGATCCGAAGATGCAAATTCCGAGACTAACTAAGAATGTGATAATATACTTCTTTGAAATTAATGTATAATTTTGTAATAATAATACTCTTTTCTAGAAGAGTCATAATTATAATAATCTGGAGTCGATGTGGGCATGACAATGATAATGGAATCAGTTAGTTGAGATAGCAAGAATACTTATATAATATATAGATTTGTGTATCTTTTGAACACTTAATACAAGCACCGAATTATTGTTCAATATGAATTATACTTGTTTGCATGGCTACAAAGGTACCCCTTGTATATATTACCTCTTTGACATTTAGAGAAGGCAATTCAGAACCCGTAGTATTACATATGAAAGAACCAAGTGTGACCATAGTACTGGGAATTGCACATCAATGCACAGTATTATTCAAGCTCCATGGTAGCAAGCCCAGCCCGAAAGCATGAGACAACTAAGTCAATAGTCTGTAAGATCGTTGAGCTTCGCACTTGCAGCCTCGCCCATATAGTATAAAAATTAGATTGTATGTAAATATATAATTGGGGTCTTTAACCACAAATGTTAGCAAACAAGGGTACAGATGTCTTATCGTATGCTATTTGGACGTCTTGCCAGAATAGTTCTAGCCAAGCGGTCCATTTCGCGAGTGTAAATAAATTACAAGCCCAAGCAATTCACCCTTTTCAAAGATCATGCGAGGGCATCGATCAAAGACGAAGTTCTACCATGAAACTCGTGGTCCCCTAACAAATAAGGTGACTTATGAGAACCTCGATCCCGGACGTAAGCAGAGTTTAACTAAATTTAATATTAATATTTCCATAATAGTCACTAGAACCACATCTCTCAACTAAACGAATCACATTATCAAAGATACGTAAGCCCAATTCCATTAATTACAACTTTATTGTTAAACGCGGTCAATTCCAATTCAAAATAATAATTTTAGCATTTTAATCAATTCTGTGAATTTATACATTCCGTTATATGATGTAAGTAGCTCAAATTATGCTTTAATTGACAGTAGGGTAATATATACTTAAATGTTTAGAATAAGTTTAAAATATTAAAATCTGGATCATTTTATAAGAGTCTCAAATCCATAACGCACACGTGATATACAGTTTATAATCATTGTAATGAATCACGCATTCATAGTTTCTAATATATTATTGATGGATCAACTATTTCTGCTTAGTGACTTCAATCACTGCGTGATTCATTAGCAAAAAGCCGCGTCTAGATAAATCAAGTAAGTGGATGCACTGATCATAGCCCAATATTTATGACATTAAATATAAGATATTAAATAGCAGTGCGTTGTCAATCTAGAACTTGTAAACAGCAATATAATTATGTATTATATTAGATTCTCAATCACGATTGACAACTAAAATATCAACTGCAGTTATATGTCGTACGGTAGATGTTAAATCTGTAATACCCTTAATTCTAAATGAAACGTATATCCGCTCGAATGGACGATAATAATATATGGAATAACAGTGTAGACCCAACACGTAGCACGCGAGCAGTGACGCCGAGATGCAGATGCTGTATATGGCACCCTTATGAATGGAGTAGCAGGGCCGACCCAACACGAAGCACGCGTGTAGCGGTGTCGTGATGTCGTCTGTACATGGCGCCCTCTCTCTCGTACGCACGAAACACCGGAAAGTAGAAAAGATCATGTTTATAAGAGGTATTCATAAGAAGTTAATAATTTTGATTGCGGATTATAATTGAACGGAATAATAGAAGAATACTAAAAGAGTAATTCAAATACTAAAACTAATCAAGCAATTATTGCCCATGAAATATTCTGTTTAATCGATAATTATTCCAATAAAGTATAAACTCTAAATAATTAACCAATAAATCATCAAATAGTGGTATTCAATTAAAATAGATCCTAGCCCGCTCTCCGTAACATTAATATAATATATTTAAGTTTAGAATTATTTTTCAATATGGCACACCCTTAATTTGGAGGGTAGATTTTCCTATCTATTAAATAAACCAGAAGCAACACACCAGTTCAACGGAGTCCTGTCAAGACAAAATGGCTGACGCCTTTGAGCATCACTTGCGACCGACGAAGTATTAGATGCTGATGTAACTGCAGGTACTAAGCAGTTCCCGTAGTGTCGACTCCGCATTTCCACACCCTTCATCCCTGGATGATATGGCCTCTCGCCGATGGACATGAACCGGAAATGAGAAATATTTATTTAGTTACCTACCAACATTTATACACTGTACAATATGATGAGAGCTATAATCTAATACGGAAAGCAGCCATCCTAACATCTTCGCTGCGGCAATTACCTTAGCTCACAACTAACCATACTTTGTAAGGGATCGAAAGTCCCCCAACCCCCAACCGCAGTGAACGTATTAAATATATATTATAGTGTGCTAAAATAATACCACAAGCTCACAGCGGAGTAGAATGGCACTGAATTCAAACCAAATTTAAGAGAAACACTATATTAATGAATCAAAGTATTTATAAAACACCATTATAAAACAGTTTATTTAATTATTCACTTTGTAAGTATCATATTTTAACACTGATGCAATAGGCTTAACTCGTAACTAACCACACCTTGTAAAAGGTTGAAAGACCCCTACCGCATTGAACGTGTTAACACGTGGCGCATCTATACAACCTACATGAACCAATGCTGCGCGCTCCACTGGTCTACTACTGTCGACCAAAGAATACGGCAACCTAATAATTAATACAGAAAATATTTAGATAAAACATGTTACGTTATTAAAATGTCACTCGATTATCTTCGTATTGCCGTTACGCTGAACATTATAAAGCAAGTTGAGTAAATTAAATCAACCGGACACACGCACGACCACAAGCAATGATTTATCATTATATTCCTGTCATAGATTGCAATTTAAGATCCAATCTGCATGAAAACCATCCAGACACGGGCCCTGTATCCAGACACCCCCACACAAGCCGGACCCTAACTACAAGCTAAAACTAATTCATTAAATTAATATTAAATAACTTACGTTCGCCCCTGTGTCGGTTTGCCGTAAACTTATAGTAGTCACTAATCAACCAGTACGATTCTTTACCACTTAGTAATTCTATAAAGCATTGTCGAAAGTATGTCTGAATAATAACTATTCAATATTTAGACTATGAATAAACACGATTAGCACAATTGAACACGCATAATAGAAACTATATAATTGGGCACGCCCATCTGCAAAGAACAACGTATCCATTTAATTCTCAACAGAATCTGAATCTACCCACTTTCTAACATATAACATATCGCTGGAATCTCGTATGATTCGATGCACCTATTATTCTACAAATCACAAAGCAATTCCTATAAATATAAAGTATGCCAGAGGCGACGTACCATATCCATGTGGTGCATCCTTTGTGCGCCCAAATGCCGGGTGGTACCGCATTTCTATCTTCGAATCACGCCCAGGGATGGTGTTACTCGCCCTATGCCTCCGCTGCCGTAAAGCCTGCCTGCTATATCTGTGAACAATTTTTAAACACGATATGCCTTACGAACTAAACTCACTGACTTCCTTCCGACTCGACGCTCTGCCGACGAAAAGCCTCGAATACCTCTTACACTCCCTTAAGTCAGATTCTCTCAACTCTCATTCTCAATCCCTCAATTGTTCGTTCATTCGACGTCTTCGAATCACCTCATACTGAACATCTTTTACCATTGGCTAACAACAACTAGCTCGAATCTGA
>JALPQI010032022.1:0-13150 GCA_025490895.1 Thaumatotibia leucotreta
CGTACGAGTATAATATATTAACCAAACGCACACGTAATTATGTTGGCCAATGTCTGAACGAGAGTCTCAGCGTGGACCGATTCTATACAATCCAGATTGGGTATTTAGAGTTGCAAACCGATGCAAAACCCTCGAGTATAACGATGGACTTGTATAGAATATCCGAACGCTAGGAATAGATCCGAAGATACAAATTCAGAGACTTGAGAATAAGAATATGACAATATGCCTCACAAGACGTTAATGTGTAATATATATGTAAGCCGTATGATTAGATAAGTCCCATAGCGTTATGAGACAACCACTTTTATGTAATAGTATTCTATAAGAACACTCATTATGTTTGATATAACATTATTATGTCTTCAGCAAGCCGAGGCAAAGCTGAAGTGAACGCAGAAATAACGATGAATCAGTACCTTAATACTAAACCACTTAAAACTAACTTATAACTAAATGACGCTTATGTTTTATACTGTGTTGATGAACACACGCATGACAAGAGTAATGTCTGAACGGGAGTCTCAGCGTGGACCGATTCTATACTATCCATATTGGGTATTTAGAGTTGCAAACCGATGCAAAAACCCTCAGGTAAGTCAACAGACTAGCATTGAGAATATCCAAACGCTAGGAATAGATCCGAAGATGCAAATTCCGAGACTAACTAAGAATGTGATAATATACTTCTTTGAAATTAATGTATAATTTTGTAATAATAATACTCTTTTCTAGAAGAGTCATAATTATAATAATCTGGAGTCGATGTGGGCATGACAATGATAATGGAATCAGTTAGTTGAGATAGCAAGAATACTTATATAATATATAGATTTGTGTATCTTTTGAACACTTAATACAAGCACCGAATTATTGTTCAATATGAATTATACTTGTTTGCATGGCTACAAAGGTACCCCTTGTATATATTACCTCTTTGACATTTAGAGAAGGCAATTCAGAACCCGTAGTATTACATATGAAAGAACCAAGTGTGACCATAGTACTGGGAATTGCACATCAATGCACAGTATTATTCAAGCTCCATGGTAGCAAGCCCAGCCCGAAAGCATGAGACAACTAAGTCAATAGTCTGTAAGATCGTTGAGCTTCGCACTTGCAGCCTCGCCCATATAGTATAAAAATTAGATTGTATGTAAATATATAATTGGGGTCTTTAACCACAAATGTTAGCAAAACAAGGGTACAGATGTCTTATCGTATGCTATTTGGACGTCTTGCCAGAATAGTTCTAGCCAAGCGGTCCATTTCGCGAGTGTAAATAAATTACAAGCCCAAGCAATTCACCCTTTTCAAAGATCATGCGAGGGCATCGATCAAAGACGAAGTTCTACCATGAAACTCGTGGTCCCCTAACAAATAAGGTGACTTATGAGAACCTCGATCCCGGACGTAAGCAGAGTTTAACTAAATTTAATATTAATATTTCCATAATAGTCACTAGAACCACATCTCTCAACTAAACGAATCACATTATCAAAGATACGTAAGCCCAATTCCATTAATTACAACTTTATTGTTAAACGCGGTCAATTCCAATTCAAAATAATAATTTTAGCATTTTAATCAATTCTGTGAATTTATACATTCCGTTATATGATGTAAGTAGCTCAAATTATGCTTTAATTGACAGTAGGGTAATATATACTTAAATGTTTAGAATAAGTTTAAAATATTAAAATCTGGATCATTTTATAAGAGTCTCAAATCCATAACGCACACGTGATATACAGTTTATAATCATTGTAATGAATCACGCATTCATAGTTTCTAATATATTATTGATGGATCAACTATTTCTGCTTAGTGACTTCAATCACTGCGTGATTCATTAGCAAAAAGCCGCGTCTAGATAAATCAAGTAAGTGGATGCACTGATCATAGCCCAATATTTATGACATTAAATATAAGATATTAAATAGCAGTGCGTTGTCAATCTAGAACTTGTAAACAGCAATATAATTATGTATTATATTAGATTCTCAATCACGATTGACAACTAAAATATCAACTGCAGTTATATGTCGTACGGTAGATGTTAAATCTGTAATACCCTTAATTCTAAATGAAACGTATATCCGCTCGAATGGACGATAATAATATATGGAATAACAGTGTAGACCCAACACGTAGCACGCGAGCAGTGACGCCGAGATGCAGATGCTGTATATGGCACCCTTATGAATGGAGTAGCAGGGCCGACCCAACACGAAGCACGCGTGTAGCGGTGTCGTGATGTCGTCTGTACATGGCGCCCTCTCTCTCGTACGCACGAAACACCGGAAAGTAGAAAAGATCATGTTTATAAGAGGTATTCATAAGAAGTTAATAATTTTGATTGCGGATTATAATTGAACGGAATAATAGAAGAATACTAAAAGAGTAATTCAAATACTAAAACTAATCAAGCAATTATTGCCCATGAAATATTCTGTTTAATCGATAATTATTCCAATAAAGTATAAACTCTAAATAATTAACCAATAAATCATCAAATAGTGGTATTCAATTAAAATAGATCCTAGCCCGCTCTCCGTAACATTAATATAATATATTTAAGTTTAGAATTATTTTTCAATATGGCACACCCTTAATTTGGAGGGTAGATTTTCCTATCTATTAAATAAACCAGAAGCAACACACCAGTTCAACGGAGTCCTGTCAAGACAAAATGGCTGACGCCTTTGAGCATCACTTGCGACCGACGAAGTATTAGATGCTGATGTAACTGCAGGTACTAAGCAGTTCCCGTAGTGTCGACTCCGCATTTCCACACCCTTCATCCCTGGATGATATGGCCTCTCGCCGATGGACATGAACCGGAAATGAGAAATATTTATTTAGTTACCTACCAACATTTATACACTGTACAATATGATGAGAGCTATAATCTAATACGGAAAGCAGCCATCCTAACATCTTCGCTGCGGCAATTACCTTAGCTCACAACTAACCATACTTTGTAAGGGATCGAAAGTCCCCCAACCCCCAACCGCAGTGAACGTATTAAATATATATTATAGTGTGCTAAAATAATACCACAAGCTCACAGCGGAGTAGAATGGCACTGAATTCAAACCAAATTTAAGAGAAACACTATATTAATGAATCAAAGTATTTATAAAACACCATTATAAAACAGTTTATTTAATTATTCACTTTGTAAGTATCATATTTTAACACTGATGCAATAGGCTTAACTCGTAACTAACCACACCTTGTAAAAGGTTGAAAGACCCCTACCGCATTGAACGTGTTAACACGTGGCGCATCTATACAACCTACATGAACCAATGCTGCGCGCTCCACTGGTCTACTACTGTCGACCAAAGAATACGGCAACCTAATAATTAATACAGAAAATATTTAGATAAAACATGTTACGTTATTAAAATGTCACTCGATTATCTTCGTATTGCCGTTACGCTGAACATTATAAAGCAAGTTGAGTAAATTAAATCAACCGGACACACGCACGACCACAAGCAATGATTTATCATTATATTCCTGTCATAGATTGCAATTTAAGATCCAATCTGCATGAAAACCATCCAGACACGGGCCCTGTATCCAGACACCCCCACACAAGCCGGACCCTAACTACAAGCTAAAACTAATTCATTAAATTAATATTAAATAACTTACGTTCGCCCCTGTGTCGGTTTGCCGTAAACTTATAGTAGTCACTAATCAACCAGTACGATTCTTTACCACTTAGTAATTCTATAAAGCATTGTCGAAAGTATGTCTGAATAATAACTATTCAATATTTAGACTATGAATAAACACGATTAGCACAATTGAACACGCATAATAGAAACTATATAATTGGGCACGCCCATCTGCAAAGAACAACGTATCCATTTAATTCTCAACAGAATCTGAATCTACCCACTTTCTAACATATAACATATCGCTGGAATCTCGTATGATTCGATGCACCTATTATTCTACAAATCACAAAGCAATTCCTATAAATATAAAGTATGCCAGAGGCGACGTACCATATCCATGTGGTGCATCCTTTGTGCGCCCAAATGCCGGGTGGTACCGCATTTCTATCTTCGAATCACGCCCAGGGATGGTGTTACTCGCCCTATGCCTCCGCTGCCGTAAAGCCTGCCTGCTATATCTGTGAACAATTTTTAAACACGATATGCCTTACGAACTAAACTCACTGACTTCCTTCCGACTCGACGCTCTGCCGACGAAAAGCCTCGAATACCTCTTACACTCCCTTAAGTCAGATTCTCTCAACTCTCATTCTCAATCCCTCAATTGTTCGTTCATTCGACGTCTTCGAATCACCTCATACTGAACATCTTTTACCATTGGCTAACAACAACTAGCTCGAATCTGATTGGTTGAAATTCTACCCGCTCTGTTTAATTCCATAGTATCCTGAATGAAAACACTGACGTACAATTGTAGGTCACGTGGTACGCGGCGACGTCATGATATTTTAAATCGAACGCCTACAAAAAGAATTAAAGCAAAGAATTATCTTCAATTGATGTCGATACGTTACAATGTTAAACGAAAATGTGCAGCTTGCCTAAATAATCTTTTTTAAAATGATCATCGATTGACAACCAAAATTCGCTAAGTAACTAATACCCACTTAAAATAATACTCGTATGTTAGATCTGATTCAATACTGACATACGTGGTTGCTAAGAGCAGTGACAGTTTTTAGGATTTCGTAGTAAACAAGGAACAATTATAGTTTCGGCAAGTCCGTCGGTCCGTCTGTCTGTCCGCAGTTTAGCTAAGTAGCCGTAACTAGAAATTTACAACTTCGACAAAGTGTTTGAATAAAATGTATAATTCAAATAGGTTTTTAAAAAATAATAAGGGTTCCAAAAGAAAGTTTTTTTTCTAGAGTCAATATTTTCGGAGATAACCGCTCCAGAATAAAGAAAAAAAAGTGAAAAAGTAGGCTCTAACTTTTGATCTGTGGGTCCAAAAAATATGAAAAAACTTATGAATGCTGTTATAGTAACCCGCTACGCGTCCCTTTCGCACTTGACTTGTTAGAACGTGACGGCAATAACGACAAACGATAGACACAGGATAAGCCTACTGTTTTACCTTATTCAATAGATTAAACACACATACATACATTGGGAAACTCTTCCCTTCTTCGTCAGCCAAATAACAATGTGAAATCAAACATGTTCATCAGAACATTTAAAGCAGAGCTACGGATACGTTACTTGTTTAACTTTGCCAAAGGTAAACCAGCTACGTTAAACAATCTCTGTCAGGTTGCTACGGCATTATCTAATAACTTGGAACTGTTCAACATTTGCGTCCGAAGCGTTCTGACACAATCGCCGTGAGAAATGTCCAAACGATTTAGAGTCCAACGCTTAAGAGAACTATGTAGTTCCTTTATGGTAGTACCTATATCGCATTCTCTCTTTGAAAACTGATATTAATGTGATAGTGTCGAAATGTTGGGATCGTAGGGACGGGGGCCGAGCATGTGTAGTTTATTTCAAGAACTATTGAAATTCGATTGCTAGGTACTTACATAAATGCTGTAGTTAGGTAGGTATTATGAGTTGGCCTGGCGGCCCGTGTTTTCAGTAACATACCTACTTTCTGTCATTTCCGCTCATACTCAAGTCACGTATTGGTGTGAGCGAAAGGGATAAGTATAAAGTAAGTTATGTTATCGACTGCACTAAAGTCACTCGGCATGCTCTTCATAACATTTAGCTAAAAAAATTGTTTTAACCTGTATTATTTAAATATTAGGCATCTTATACCAAAGAAAAAACACCGAAGTTCTCAGCTTTTGTGGCTGATGCCTAACTAACTAAACCACTCGGCCACTCTAGCAGACACCGGTCCAATTTCTCGGGTATATACAATCCGTTATAAGGTTAGGCGCATACTCTAAGGGCCAAGCAGATCCCTTTCGGTATTCTAGTTTCTTTATTAAGACACAAAAAATAACAATTTCATAAACAGTGGATAACTCGAAAATGTGAGATGTTACATAAAAATCTGTATTATTTAGTTGATACTTTTGTGTCTTAATAAATCTTCAAATAAACAAACATAAATGAAACAGTTTAAACTAGTTTGTCTTAGCGTTCGACTTGGCAAGTAGGGAGAATAGGTGGCCAGGCGTTAGTTAGTGCACCCCGAGATGACAATCTATTAGCCGGGTACCTGCGGTCTGGTTGCATTAGAACAAAGCTTTAAATAAACGACCAGCGGCCCAACTGCTATTTTCAATTTCAAATCTGCCTGCAGCAATACAGCTGCATGTTTTGCAGCACACGTTTTTACTGGCGACCTATTGGCAGGTTGCGATTGGATGATATTTTTGTATTTAAACTACGAATCGCGGCATAGGTTGTAGGTATTTCATGACAGATCGATCGTCACAAAAGAGTATTTGATAATGAAAATGATTAAACTATAATAAATTTATGTTACCTTCGTACTAATTATTTAATAATGGCATAATACAAAAATCCTATTGTTGAAATTTCAAATTAAATTTGTGCTTTTAAAGCAAATGAGAGGATTATTGTAAAGCCGTAAATACTTAATAGATACCTATATTCGCTAAATGGATATCGAAAAGTAATATTTCATTTTGATGGATACCTAGTGCCTAAAGATGTTTCATTCAATATTTACAACCCATTAGTTTTTATTTTTGAACATTCAATCATGTAATATTATAAATTGAATAATTTATTTGTTTAATCAAATAGTTCATTAACATAGCATAATAGCATTTTTTAATTTTTGAGAGCCGTAGCATGTTATCAAAGACTCTTTATAATTAGCCGAAATCTACGGAGTTTTATAAGTACTAATTAGGTTTTAGTACCTAGTAATCATGTACTAGTGTTATTTTGAGATAGCTGTTAATTAGCTAGAAATAGTGACGCCATTTCAACGTTCTTTCCTTCCTTCCTTCTCTTCCTATTCAGCTACCAGCCATAGAAACCAGCGCTATACAACTGTCGCTATAGTTACTATAGTTAGTGCTGAGTTGCAGACTACGGTTTTTCACTGCGGAGTGTGATACATTTACCACCGGCTCGGCGGGAGACTAGTGATGTGCCGTCACTTGAAACATTGAAATATTCCGGCAATATTGTTATTGCCGGCAATAATATTTGCGTTAGAGTAAAAAGTTCACGTGTTTTTTCGGCGTTGTTTATAGCTATACCGTTTCGCCTGACAATTAAATAATAAAATATCATATAACTACACCAAGCAATGAATTTAACGGAAGCTATTAGTTAAACATACGTATGGAACATTAAATAACATCGAAAAATGCTGAAGTTGTCTGTTAATAGAATATAATACAGTAAGTATTTATTGGACACATCAAAAAATAAAGATATTAATCTACATAAAACACAATCTTGAAAGTGGAGATAGCAAAATTGATGGTTTTATATCTATACCTTACAGGCAAAGTTTGATTAAATGATCAAGAATATGAAACCATCTTATGAAAAGTTAGGACACAAAACTCCATTTTTGGTTTAAATTACAGTTAAGCCTTATCGTTGTGCTCTTCAGTTACCTGGAGGTTATGTCTAACTGGATTAGCAAGCTGAAGTGGCAATGAGCAGGCCACATTGCACGCAGAGCAGATAGTCAATGGGGTCAAAAAGTGCTCTAGTGGGGACCACGGCTAGGCAAACGCAGTGTAGGACGTCCACCCACAAGATGGATAGACGACCTTATGAAGGACGTCTTATGGCTGAGATTATGATGATGATGTCTGTGTTAGAGCTCCAGTAGTATCCTTCACAAGGTTCTTCCACGAGTTTCGGTCCTCAGCCAATTGGAGAAAGGTAGTGATGGGCAGATTAAGAACCTATCTTATTTGGTCAGACCAGTTGTAAGGTGCTCTACCGCGCGACCATTTGCCTTGTACTCTGCCAAGCACAATTTGCTCGCCAGAGACATCAGACTATAATAACGAAATTCAGTGTTTGCTGGCCATAGCTATTTCCTCAATCTTCGGGCAATAGCACGGGGTACACACTAGTCGCAATGCCGGGGCGATGCGTGTCGCGTTGTATTGAGGTAATTCCGCGCGCACGTGGGCTCTAATCACCCCCTTTAAAGCAGAGCTCACGTTGCCACCGGGCGGAAACGTTTATTTTAATTCCCCGCAAATGCGTGGCTAATTCCACAGGACGAGCTTTGTTTAACAGAGGATCACAGCGACATAAGATTATGACGTCTTTTGTACCGGTTTCTAGTAAGTAGGAGCCGTAAAATGTAATCCTCAGGGCAACTCGTTGATTCAGTGAGTTATGAAATTAGCCTTTTTGTTCGAGTGGAAATTTTTATGCGTGTGTTAAGCCGGGGGAATCCTGGGATGATTTACTTTGATGAGAAAGATGTCTTTTTTGGGATGCTGTTACAAGTTAACGTTTCAGGAGTATGAGATTTTAAGTACCTATAATTTGTTCTTTGTCAAACTTATATACTGTACTTATATGTTGTAAAAGTGACTTATAAATATGTCCATACTTACCTACCGAAAAAATACAGAGTTCACTAACGTCGGAGACAGGATGTGAGTGTACGTCTCCAGGTAGGTACTTTTTCCTTGGTATAATTATGACCCGAATTATGTCCATAAACTACAATGCACATTACCTTTACAACGTCTGGGAGCTATTTTGAGTTGAGAATATTATATTTAAACAAGAATAAAATATATGTTTCAGTGTGCCAAAATGCGCAAAGAATACGTTTTAGGCAACTTTCAAGGACGCCTGTAGTTACCTATCATTATCAATTCGGCATTAAGCAAACCCTTATCCCAGCTGTGTGATCGGAATAAATTCCAAAGCCCTTCTCAACAAACTTAAGATATCTAACTCTGTTTAATATTTCACAAACAGCGCTTCCGTGCTTCCACTGAATAAAATTTTCGACGCCATCAGAAATGAGAATTATATCAAAAGTAAAATATTCAGTAAAGCAAACAAGAATGATGCACGTCGAAATGGGGTATTTGTATTCGTACTGCGCGGTACGGCGCGTGACTGTTTTGTTGATACTACTTATTACTAAGTAAACTCCCTTACATAATTTCAATTACGTCATTCGATTATGGGATGTTCGTATTGCTCAAATCACGATCGTTTAAGGGTACAATTCGAATAGCTTTGAGTTAAGAATTGGGGAAGGCGTGAAGTACTAAGAGGCCATAGTCGGTTTCCGTATGCCATTCCGTAAATTACTGAAGTACGCCTTAATATATATATATTTAAAAAAATTAGAGCGACTAGTAGTTCCAAAGACAATGAATAAATTAATGTAGAATTTGAATGTATACTTATTTATTGTGGAAAACAGCAATACGCTAAAAGTATTGCTTTTTTAGTTATGTGAGTGTTTATGAAAACTAGATTGGAAACATACCTACTAAACATATTAAGTAGGTACATTTCTCTCCATATTTTAAAATCGAATCTAAATCGGTTGTTTAATATTAAACCCAAAACATAATATTACTTGCTTGATCAAATAGCTAAGGCTTCCACTACCTATTTAATTGTAATTTATCGACTATGAATATTGCCGATATTAATAAATATGTTTCCGTACTGAACAATTAATAAAGAACAAATTCTCAATATTCTATGAGACAATTTTAGTGAAATATTTTACAATAAATTTAAAGAAATTATTATTTATGTGCTGCTAAATCACTATTTACGATAATGGTTTAACATTCGAAAGCCCTGCCCTTAAATCCGTCGATCGCGCTCGGTTCGTAAAAAGTAATGATGATTGATGCAGCCTGGATAACGGAATGAATGAACGCTACACTAATCGTTACTTTTCTTGTAAAAATGTTGCATAAATATACTTAAATAACGAGGCATAGGGCGTAAGTAAATATGTCTATCTCACTTGACTTGCCTTTTTGTTTCCACTTAGAAATTGATTTCTATTTTTTTTATTTCATCGTAAGTTTTACCGTGTCAAAATTGGCCGTGAGGTGACAGCAGTAAGAACACATTTATCACTATCCCAATTGTGGGCATTTACTTCCTAATGCGTCTATACGCATAGTTAATAGAGGAGGCCTACGTCCAGCAGTGGACTGAGATGATGATGAAGTTTTAGAAAAGTCACGCTCAGAGACGCAGAAGGCCACCCGGTTGGACTAGCCATAAACCTGCCTATAACTCAGCCACGCGGTCATGGAAGGCCACCAACCACATGGCTGACGACGGTCCAAAAGGAGGAGCTTATATTGACCCAGACAAACAAGACATTGCTCAGTGCAGGACGAGGAAGACCGAACCCAAGTAAATAGGACTAATGGTCTAGGAAGAAGGGGAAGTAAGTTTTAGAAAAGCACTAATACTTGCTTTGCCTTGAGACCAAGCTTTGCAGGCTTTATATCTCTATCCTTACGCACGAGAGAGTTGTGCTTAGTTTTAATTTGAAAATATGATGGTCAGTTAAGTTTTTATCCTTTGTCGTTGCCTGTATCGTTTTTGCAATTAGTTCATTAGAATGTGACAGTGAATTCGACGTTACAACATAATTATTATATAAACTGCAAGCACTATTCATAAGTTTTACTTTAAACTGTGTTCATTGTATTATATGTTTATGCCGCATTTGCTTTGCTGTAATGGTATAAATGTTATTTTGTAAATAAATAAATAAATAAATGCGAATAACACTCTCGTTTTTGGCATTAGCTATTGTCGAAGATTATAATATTTGTAAGGCACAATATTTAATAGTTACCGACGATATGGATTCCTTGAATCTTTTCTTGATCAATGTGTAAATTCTCAGTACCAGGGTGCTTAGCCAAGTTGCCAATCGCTAGCGCTTAATCGTCAATCGTAAACGAAAGGCAGCTGGCTGTCTTTGTCGCACTAATATGCAAGAGTGTCAGAGAGGGAAAACTACGATGCGCTACCAAGCGCTAGCGATTGGCAACTTGGCTAAGCATCCAGTTACTTTGCGTAAGCATCCAAAAGTGTAATCATTAGGCTTAGGACTTTTCATAGCATATCGTGGTTCTAAAATCCTTGGAGCCGCTATGTGTAAAATTTTCGAAGTCAAAGTCAAAGTATATTGTAATATTAAATATAATGATTTATACATACTTTCACATCGTTACTGAATTAATTTTAATCGAACGTAATTAATTTTTCTCAAACTTGCTACGGAATGTTGATGTTACTTACTTTAAATTAAACCCGGAAATACTATGTATCCGGTGGCATATGCTAAGATGATATTTAAAGAGATTTCATGTATTTATTTCACACCTAGGACTGCAAACAAACTGTCTTTTGTTTTGAAACGTCAAATTGTGACACTATGTCTTGACATTCAGCCACAGAAAAAAAACATAACCTAAAAACTAATGTCTATACCACCAGGTAAAAGGATACCTCAAACAGTTTTTTTTTTAATGTTGTACGATACTGTACTATTGGTTTATTTACAAATCAAATAGTATGGTTCGGCGAAATCAGTTAGTTTTATTTCATGGCAAGTTTGAGAAAAGCAGAAGCACTATACAAATCTCGGCGGGAAACAGGGTTACAGGCCGCGTATTCCTATCTGGCCTCAGTTCCTTCGGCCAGATATATCTACTTGGCCTGTAACCCTTCGTTTCCCGTCCTATATAGTAATGTACTATTATAAAACGTACTTGGTTTCATAAAAATTACATACTAAATTAGTTACCTACTTATATCAGAACAGAAACTATAAAAAACTAGACAATTAGTGTTCAAAACAAACGAAAAAGTCTTAAATAGCGATGAAAATGGTGAAAGTATCATGTTGTTTTTCTCGAAAGTTTCGAATCTTTCGTATTGATTACATGTAACTTCCGAACAAGAAACAAAACTGACATTACCTTTGAAGTATAGACTTCACGTTGATATCACATAGAGCATAGATTAATGACTCCAATTTATAAGTATTTTATCATAATTTAAACTGTTTATTCAACTGATATTGAGATTTAGTCTGAGCAAAATGAAAAGTCACGTGTTTGTACTAGAGTCAATACATTCGGAGTATCATAATTCAATAAAATAATGCAAAAAAAAAGTATTTTACACGTAAACCTACCGTAACCAACTACTATTATAAAATGCACTGTAAACTTGTATACCTATTTCATTATACTGTTTATACTACGTATAAGGTACACCCGGGTAAGACCGGATTTTTTGGTAAGTTGAAATGATGTCACAAAAAAAACAACATTTTTTTCTCACTAACTTTTACCTGCATGTGATGTACCTACGTGATAAAAAAAAACAAGCTTTCAATATAAATTTACTTGATGCCACTCAGCCGAATAGCTTAGGAGTAAACGTAAAGTCAAAATGGCACTATTTTTTTCCAAGACGCCCAATCGAAAAACCTTCTTGGCTTATGATCGGACTAGTATCTCATTTCAACTCTAAAGTAAGGAGAAAAAGGTGCATAGCTTCCTGTTAAAGATGGAATCTCCAAAAATTCTCGAAAAAAAAAATACTTTTTTTTAAACGTTCGTAGCTCACGACTGATGCGGCTGAGTGTTAAGAAGTTACATGTAATTTATACGAAAGATTCGAAACTTTCGAGAAAAACAACATGATACTTTCGCCATTTTCATCGCTATTTTCGATCTAGGAGGCTTTTTCTAGTTTGTCTTGAACCTAATTGTCTAGTTTTTTATGGTTTCTGATATAACTAAATTCGTATGCACTTTTTATGAAATCAAGTTCGATTTTTAAAATTAATTATGTTCGATTAAAATTAACTCAGTAACGATGTGACAGTAGGTATAAATCATTATAGTCATTATAGAAAGTGAATAGAAAGAATATTACAATATACTTTGACTTTGACTTCGAAAATTTTTCACACAGCGGCTCCAAGGATTTTAGAACCACGATATGCTATGAAAAGTCCTAAGCCTAGTAATCATGTTCATAGATACTCAATTACCTTGCAAAAAACATGAATAAGGTAAACAGGAAAATTCTAAGTGAGTTACCATGAAACCATTCAATTTTGCCTGGAAGGGTAAATAACCTCGGCTATAAAAAGCAAAACAACGGGCTATTTATTTCAACCTATATTC
>JALPQI010032023.1:0-27992 GCA_025490895.1 Thaumatotibia leucotreta
CCACCCCATAGCATTATCTTTATGTATTTTTTTCTTCTACAGAAAATTTTCTACTGTGTAATGGCGTTGAGGCTTGAACCGACGACTTTTTCGAGTCGTTCCCGTTAAAGGGTTAGGTTAAAAGGGTATTAATATATAAATAAGCGCTTAAGGGTATTTTTACCAGTAACTTGGCTCATGTTGGTGGGCTAAGATGATCCTGCATTTTATATTAATGAACATTTTCTAATCAATCACACAATCATCTCTCTCTCTCTCTCGCTCTCTCTCTCTTCAAAGTTTTGCCTAGAACTCGGATTATTAAGGCCTAAGATCCGGAGCGGACAACCGCTTGCGGCCTTTGCAGACAAAATTCGAGCCGAATAATTGGCCATCCGGTTCGCTTATATTAAAGCAGTTAATTGAGACAGTAGTCTATCCCGTCTATCTAACAGATTTATATTGGATCTGGCAATGTTCTGGACCTCCCGCGGCTCTGTTTTGTGAGCCCCTGACTGTGACATAGCTATCTTGGGTGGCACCCGGTTGTCACCCCAAAGAAAGTAAAAAGCAAGGAAAATAAAATTTGTATGATCCAGGACATGGATAAATTATTATTTATTATATTGAAAAAATAATAAAACGCAATAATTAATAAGAGAGAAAAAGAGTTGTTATACAATTAAAATTACATCTTTCTTACTTTGGCAGTTGCAAACTCAGCAATAACTTCAAAAATTCATATATTGTTCGATGGCTAATATACCAAGCCGTGATTGGGCCATGGTTGCGTGGATATAGATTTTTTATTAATTTTAATTTACCGAGACTCGCACAGAGCACCCTCAATAAGCACTAAGCATGGGAGCGCTAGGCTCTGGCAGCTCGGCCTACGGCCTCGCTATGCGACGCTTTAGTTAGGCCTTCGGCTCTACAGGGAGCTCGGCTTTCGGCCTTAGCTGGGCGCCTCTGAGGAAATTCCATACAATTTTTTTTTTGTCCAAAAAATTAAAAAAAAAATTTTTTGAATAGCTATTGAGAATCTCTATGAGATTTGTTAAAGCATCCTCCACCTATCTCTCTCCGTTGAAAAGTTCCCGTACTAACTTTTTTCTCAGAGGCAAATTCCATACAAATTTTTTTTTGTCCAAAAAATCCAAAAAAATATTTTTTAAATAGCTATTGAGAATCTCTATGAGATTTGCTAAAGCACCCTCCACCTATCTCTCTCCGTTCAAAAGTTCCCATACAAATTTTGAACGACCATATGGCGGCCATCTTGAATTTTAGAAAGTCCAAAACACTTTTCGTCCAATTAAGAGCCCAATCTTATCCTACCATGAAAATTTCAGAACCCTAAGAGCCCAACAACAGTTTCAAAATGAGCAAAAAAAATTGGCCCGATCCATGAATTTTCGTTTTTGTCCCGGGGCGCCGCCATCTTGAATTTTTTTCCAAATTTTTTTTTCGAATATTACTTTCGGGCCTCCCGAGTACGTCTATGCAAAATTTTAGTGCGCTCGGGTCATTATTTCGAAAAATCCATACAAAATTTTTTTTGTGCAAAAAAAAAAAAAAAAATTTTTTTCGGGATCTGGAGAGCCCAACAAATACGCGTAGCGATTTCCAAACTGATCGGATAAAAAATTTTTTTTGAAAAAAAGTAAAAAAAATTTTTTTGCAAAAATTTTTTTCCCATCTGATGGCTCTTGGAGTTCTGTACGACATTTGTTCGAGCTCCCCACACCTATCTCCCTCCGTTCAAAAGTTCCCATACAAAGTTTGAACACCCATACGGCAGCCATCTTGAATTCTAGAAAGTCCAAAATACGTCCTGTCCAATTCAGAGCCCAACTATATCATACTGTTAAAATTTCAAAACCCTAAACGCCCATCAACAGTTTCAAAATGGGCAAAAAAAATTGGCCCGATCCATGAATTTTGTTTTTGCCCCGGGGCGCCGCCATCTTGAATTTCTTCCAAAAATTTTTTTTCGAATATTACTCTCGGGCCCCCAAAGTGTGCCTATGCAAAATTTTAGCGCGCTCGGGTCATTATTTCGAAAAGTCCATACAAATTTTTTTTTGCGCAAAAAATCCAAAAAAAATTTTTTTCTAATCTCGAGGGCCCGACTTGTACGCACATCGATTTCTAGCCCGCTCAGACCATTTTGAAATTTTTGAAAAAAAAAAAAAAAAGTTTTTTGCCAATTTTTTTTTCTCATCTGACAGCTCTTGGGGTCCTCTATGACATTTGGTCGAGCACCCCCCACCTATCTCTCCCCGTTTAAAAGTTGCCATACAAACTTTGACGGGCCCTACGGCGGCCATCTTGGATTCTAAAATTACAAAAAAAATATTTTTCTAATCTAGGTTCCCCAGAGGTCCTGCCACGAAAAAATCAGGCTCGAAGGACCAACTTGAAAATCGGGTGCAAAATTTTTTTTACTTTTTTCCAAAAATTTTTGCGGCTTCAAAAACTGCCAGCAGTTCCCTATGACATTTGGTCGACCACCCCCCACCCAGGTCCTACCGTTTGGCCGGGCCGTCGATCGAAAAGACGGTCTTTCGAGGTAGACCCGGTTTCGGATTTTTCCTCCCTGTTTGGGACCAGACCCTACACGATGGTATACGACAATAGACCGTAGGTCCCACCCAGTGAGCCACAGAACCATGTCAACAACAATCAGTCGGGTTGCGGCTATATATAATACTAACTAGTTTTTTGCTCTGTGCGCGAGGCCCAAGGGCCTCGCGGGCCTCTCTTTTTGTCGACTGGAGGGGTGGGGTATTGGAGATATTTTTTTTATTTTCTTTAATTTTTTTATTATTGATTTTGTATTATTTTCTAATTTTATCGCAGTTTTTGGGCTTTTGAGCTGGACTCCTGCAGCTCGGCCTTCGGCCTCGCGAGCTGTCAGGCCTCTGAGGGACGCTTCGGGCCTTCGGCCCTACGCGGAGCTCGGCCTTCGGCCTTCGCAGATTGTCGAAACGAATCGTCGGGCCTGCGGCCCTCCGATTCGTTTTCATGTTACACTTTTTCATTGAGTAGCATGGATGCCTTGGACTCCTGCAGCTCGGCCTTCGGCCTCGCGAGCTGTCACGCCTCTGAGGGACGCTTCGGGCCTTCGGCCCTACGCGGAGCTCGGCCTTCGGCCTTCGCGGATTGTCGAAACGAATCGTCGGGCCTGCGGTCCTCCGATTCGTTTTTATGTTACACTTTTTCATTGCGTAGCATGGGAGCGCTGGACTCAAGCAGCTCGGCCTTCGGCCTCGCGAACTGGCGCGCCTGTGTTGAACGCTTCGGGCCTTCGGCCCTACGCGGAGCTCGGCCTTCGGCCTTCGCAAGTTGTTGAAACGAATCGTCGGGCCTACGGCCCTCCGATTCGTTTTCATGTTACACTTTTTCATTGAGTAGCATGGATGCGTTGGACTCTGGCAGCTCGGCCTTCGGCCTCGCGAGCTGTCACGCCTCTGAGGGTCGCTTCGGGCCTTCGGCCCTACGCGGAGCTCGGCCTTCGGCCTTCGCAGATTGTCGAAACGAATCGTCGGGCCTGCGGCCCTCCGATTCGTTTTCATGTTACACTTTTTCATTGAGTAGCATGGATGCCTTGGACTCCTGCAGCTCGGCCTTCGGCCTCGCGAGCTGTCACGCCTCTGAGGGACGCTTCGGGCCTTCGGCCCTACGCGGAGCTCGGCCTTCGGCCTTCGCTGCTACGAAGCTTCGCCTTCGGGCCTTCGGCCCTCAGGCTCAGCTTACATAGTTACTCAGATTTTTTTATACGTAGAAAAGCTTTGTTTTCTCGCAGCTCGGCCTCCGGCCTCGCAGGCTACCGCGCCTCTATGGGACGCTCCGGGCCTTCGGCCCTACGCGGAGCTCGGCCTGCGGCCTTCGCTGGGGTTCGAAGCGAACCGTCGGGCCTGCGGCCCTCCGGTTCGCTTATTAAGACAGTTAGGAAGGGCAGTTTCACCGCGTGGGCTCGCCCGTCGGGCCTTCGGCCCTCGGGCTCGCGCGGAGAGCACCTCGATCGTGACGCTCCGGGCCTTCGGCCCTACGCGGAGCTCGGCCTTCGGCCTTCGCGGGCTTGACGCCTCGCCATCGGGCCTTCGGCCCTCAGGCTCGGCTTATTAAGACACTGGGGTTGTTGAACGCTTGGTAGCTCGATTTGCTCGGAGCTCGGCCTTCGGCCTCGCTTTAAATTACTTGGAGGTGACGCGCTTGGGCACTCGGGTCGAAGCTCCGGGCCTTCGGCCCTCCGCAAGGTCGGCCTTCGGCCTCCCACCCTGAAGCTCGCCCTTCGGGCTCGCTTAACTTAGATTTATATTGGTTCTGGTAATGTTCCGGCCCTCCTGCAGCGAGGCCTTCGGCCTCGCCCAAAATTACTGGGGTTGGGGACCCTCTTGGGCCCCGGGAGTGAAGCTCCGGGCCTTCGGCCCTCCGCGGGGTCGGCCTTCGGCCTCCCGGCCTGAAGCTCGCCCTTCGGGCTCGCTTAACTTACTTGGGATTTTGACTTTTTGTTCGGGGTCGCCGCCATCTTAGATTTTTTCCAAATTTTTTTTCAGATTATCACTCCTGGGCCCAAATGATGCCCGCATGCCAAATTTCAGCGCGATCGGACCATTATTTCGAAAAATCCATACAAAATTTTTTTTGTGCTAAAAATCTGAAAAAATTTTTTTCGGAATCTGGAGAGCCCAAAAGTCACGCACAGCGATTTCCAGCTCGATCGGATAAAAAAAAATTTTTCGAAAAAAAAAAAAAATTTTTTTTGCAAAAATTTTTTGCCCACCTGACAGCTCTCGGAGTCCTCTATGACATTTGGTCGAGCACCCCCCACCTATCTCCCCCCGTTTAAGAGTTCCCATACAAACTTTGACGGGCCCTACGGCGGCCATCTTGGATCCAAGAATCACAAAAAGACTTTTTCTTTAATCTAGGACCCCCAGAGATTCTACCACAAAAAAATCCGGCTCGAAGGACCATTTTGAAATTTGAGTGCAAAATTTTTTTTTTTTTTCGCAAAAATTTTTACGGCGCTAAAAACTGTCAGCAGTTCCCTATGACATTTGGTCGAGCACCCCCCACCTAAGTCTCACCGTTTAGCCAGGCCATCGAACATTTTTTGACCAGGAAGCAAATCCTCAAATGTCAGATTTTTCTGGTATACACCTCTGTGCCCTCTATACGGTGACATCAAAATCTTTACTCCATCAGACCTCCTTCTGGGAGAACAACCCCATATACATGAAATCAGTGGTAATGCAGCTATAATAATATTAACTAGTTATTTTTTTGTGCGCGAGGCCCGAGGGCCTCGCGGCGGCTCTTTATCGGGGAGGCAAGAGGCCGAAAGATAATAATTTTAGGCTACAGTTAAAAAAAGTTTTGCCTAGAGGTCGGATTCAGCGATGAGAAGGGAGGAGAGCCGGTGGTGTGCCCGACAGTTATTTAAGATAAGATTCACAATTTGCCTGAATTTAATTTGCCCGAATAATTTGTTTACCATAACAATTTTATCACATACTTTAATTTTCCAGGGGGTCACAGTTCTAACCCAGCGTAGCCTACTTTCTGATGGCAGTTAAATTTTCTAAGGGGTCACAGTTCAAACCTAACCTAACCTATTGTCTGACTGAAGTTTCATTTTGTGAATGGTCTCAGTTACAATCTACCTAACCTACATTCTGATAGTAATTTAATTTTCCAGGGGCCACAGTTCTAATTTAACCTAACCTACACTCTAATATCAATTTCATTTTCCAGGAGTTCACAGTTCTAACCTAAGCTAACCTATTGTCTGACAACAGTTTCGTTTTGTTCGGGGGTCACAGTTCTAACCTAACCTAACATATTGTCTGACAGCAGTTTCATGTTGTGAAGGGTCACCGTTCTAACCTAATCTACTACCTGATGACAGTTTAATGTTCTAAGGGGTCACAGTTCTAACCTAACCTACTTCCAGATAACAGATTAATTTTCTAAGGTGTCACAGTTCTAACCTAACCTAACCTAACCTACTTTCTGATAGCGGTTTCATTTAACAGGAGATCACAGTTCTTACCTAACCTAACCTACTTCCTGATCGCAGTTTTTATTTTCTAAGCGGTCACAGTTCTAACCTAACCTAACATATTGTCTGACAGCAGTTTCATGTTGTGGAGGGTCACAGTTCTAACCTAATCTACTACCTGATGACAGTTTAATGTTCTAAGGTGTCACAGTTCTAACCTAACCTAACCTACTTTCTGATAGCGGTTTCATTTAACAGGAGGTCACAGTTCTTACCTATCCTAACATACTTACTTCCTGATCGCAGTTTTTATTTTCTAAACGGTCACAGTTCTAACTTAACCTAACCTACTTTCTGATAGCTGTTTTATTTTCTAACGGGTCACATTTTAACCTAACCTAACCTATTTACTGACAGCAGTTTCATTTTGTGAAGGGTCACAGTTCCAACCTAACCTAACCTACTTTCTGATAACAGTTTCCTGGTAACATTATATAACTTGATCCCATAATCGCCACGCTGGGCAAGCGGATTGGCGATGATAGTAATGTGTCCACTATGACGCTGCTGTTCATCATCAATATTTATCAAATAGTGGTCAGTGGCACTACAATCCCTTAGTTGACTCTTACGACACCCGCAGGAGGAGTTGGGGTGGTGACAAATGTATTCTTACTGCCGTCACCACACGGCACAATTAATGTAGTAAACAATAAGTATGATTTAAGATGTTATGATATCATGGTTGTCGAATAGGATGACAATTAAAATTATAGCAAATGAAATTCTCGCAAATGGGTGTATCCCGTGCCTGTGAGTATATCTGGAAACTGCCCACTGCAAATTGAAAAAAACCCATCATTTCTTAAGAATTAGCGTATAGTAAGTATCAAATTACTGTACAGTTGGCATAGAAACTATTGTTATTTACTGATAATATAGTAATTAACTATTATTATACGCTGGTTCAAATTTTCTATGGGCAGACAATTTTTCGCAACATTATTTTTTTATTTTGCTGCTTTTTTCGTGTAACAACAGTTGTGAGTTTTCAGGAGAAGATTTGAACGTAAAGACACGATAATTCCAACTCACGTAAGTAATCAAAACTTTCTGTCAACTGCAAAAGTAGGTAATACATTTTTATGTCAAACTCATGTAGGTTGGAAGGTAATCGTGTAACAATGTCCATTTTGTACACATGACAAAAACAATTACAAGCCTTGAAAAGTTAAATTTAATGTCTGTTTGTAAAATTTGATGGTTAATTAATTGTTTTAGTTTTGTTGTTTTTGTTATTATATTGAATATTAGTAATACTGTTTTATTACAATACGTTACATTTTTTCTTGGATTCGAACAATTATACATTTCTCTCTAGTTAGCTACACAAAAAGTAACCATAGCGATTCATTATGCGATTACAGGTTTCAAGTTTTTAGGGTTCCGTAACCCTTATAGATTCATCATGTCTGTCTGTCCGTCCGTCTGTCCGTCTGATGTTACAGCCGATTTGCTCGGAATCTATAAATGTTACAGTAATGAAATTTGGTAAGGATATGTGTTAACTGAACCGCTACAAAATTGCGATACAATATTGTAAAAAAAATTGGGGTTGGGGCCCTCCATACATGTAGCGGAGGGATTGATTTTTTTTTGATGTATGTAAACGTGTGGGGTATCATAGAAAAGTCTTTGAAAATTATATAAAGGTTTATAAGTCACATTTTATTTAAGCGAACCGTTTTAGCACGCAAAGTCTGAAAAGTGTGTCCCTACTCCTCTATTTTTTAAACTACGCGGTATAAAATTCTAAAAAAATATTTTATGCGTAATATAAAGTATTTCCACGATTTTTGGTTTGATTAAATTATCTCTTATACTTTTTGAGGCAGGTTGATTTAACTGTTTTTTTTTTATGATAATGATGATGCTACGGAACACTTTACGCGCGAGTCCGACTCGCACTTCGCCGGTTTTTTTAATTATTGAAGCACTATTTCCACCAAACGGCCCGTATTGGAAAGAATACGACTTGTCTCGGTCCCGATCATATATCACTGATAACAGAAAAACTTCATGAAAGGCACGTAGTTTATGCAAGCAATCGGCTCTGCCCACAAAGACAATTGTGTCATTTAAAATTGTAGCCCAGAGAATGCCTGTCAAAATATTATTACACATTAAGTAGACACATTAATGGAAAATACTCTTGGGTTCTTACCAGACACCAGATTCTTATGAGAATAATCTGATGAACTTAAAAGTGCAACAGTGAATCACATAGGTATTATGTAAGTATATCTACATTTTGTTTAAGCCTTCATCAGCCTTAGCTTGTTAGATCATGGTCATGAAACAAAAACAGATTTAACAGACTAAATTTAAAAGTACTGCATTCTATGTGGTGTTACATAAACATAATTTAAATATAAATTATTTGTTGTATAAGCATTAATATATGAGTAGATGTTGAGTTGTGGTTTGAAATTCATTTATATTTTTTATTTCATGAAAAACATAGAAGACAATAGGTAAATAAATACATGAAGATGCTTACAAAAAGTAACTACTTACTTGAAGGTCACCGAGATGCGAACCTTGCGGGAGAGTTCCCATAATGCTGGCTGCGTTCCCCCTTTAGATTAAAACCCTAATCCTATGTGAGCAATAAACCCATTAAAGACAGAAATAAAGTTCGTTTAATTTATCTAAGTTGTTATCTTTTTCAAACTTGCAATGAAATGTTTACATGACGAACCTCAAATCAATCAAGGAAGTACGTAGTTTCGGGTTCTACGAGCGAACAATGATTTAAAGGATTTCCATACGAAATGTCAGGCCTTAGCCTGCAAAGCACCTTTCTTTTGTTTTTCACCGTCAAAGTATAACAGACTTGAATACATGAACTTGATTAACCCTAATCCTATGTGAGCAGTAAAACCATTCCTGACAGAAATAAAGTTTGTGTATTTTAAATAATTATATTACCTAAAAATCAGGAAGTTCATACATTGTGCTCATAATATTATAGCACATATTTATCAATAAATTAGGAACAGTAGTTAAAAGAAAAATAATAAATATGATTTCTATAATGAGGGTGTTCGACATTTTTTCTGCCACACAGCTGTCAGATTCATACTATTCATAGGCACCTGGGACTAAGATATTGGAATTCTATTTTATTTGGAAGAGTATTGATTTTGTAATGGATTACGACTAATACAAGGTCGTCGAACTGAAGACTGAGCTATAAAACAGGCGCGCAAAGTCACTGGTATTAAAACTAATTACTATAACTTTGTTAAGTTCATGGGAATTGACTTGGAACTATTTTTTATTTATTTTAGAAAACAATATTTCTAAATTATTGATGAATAGGTGCTACAATATTACAATTATACATTATAACAGTTTAAGATAGGTCTGAGGCGGGCAACCTGATATTTCCGGCCGAGGTGTGTATAGTGCTTTTCTCAAACATGTTTAACAGCCGGCCTACGCCTTCAAGTTTTGTATTAAAAAACATAAACGACCTCTTGTCCCTTAGTCGCACCTGAATGAAACGTCATAGCCTATTATAAGGAACATGACAAAAATATTTCATTGCCTGTTTGAGAAAATTCTACGTTTCACGTTAAACTATAAATATTTTATTACAAAAACATTTGTAAGTATGTTGTTATAAGTACCTACTTATTGGTATTTCAATTAAGTAGCGTATAATTTGCGTGTGGTGGGTATCAAATTAAGCAAAAGGTAATAAAGCGCTTGAGGATAATTTTGCCAGTATCTTGGCTCAAGTTATATTAATGGACATTTTCCAATCAATCACACAATCCTCTTTCTCTCTTTGTTGACCTCTCTTTTAAATTTTTTATTAAAGTTCGGGTTATTAAGGCCAAAGGTTCGGAGCGGACATCAGCTTGCGGCCTTTGCAGACAAAATTCGAGCCGAATCATTGGCCCTCCGGTTCGCTTATTAAAGCAGTTAATTGGGACAGTAGTCTATCCCGTCTATCTAACAGATTTATATTGGATCTGGCAATGTTCTGGACCTCCCGCGGCTCTGTTTTGTGAGCCCCTGATTGTGACGTAGCTATCTTGGGTGGCCCCCGGTGTGGAAGCTGGTGGTGTCACCCCAATGAAAGTAAAAAGGAAGGAAAATAAATTTTATATGATCAAGGATATGGATAATTTATTATTTATAATATTGAAAACATAACAAAACGCAATAATTAATAAGACAAAAATAATTTAATTTTTTATTAATAATTTATATCGTTGTATTACCTCGTGTTCGATGGCTAATATACCAAGATTGATAAGCCGCGATTGATAAGCCATGGTTGCGCGGAAATAGTTTTTTTTTATTAATTTTAATTTACCGTGACTACCCTCACTAATCCATTATGTAGTATGGAAGCGCTGGGCTCTGGCAGCTCGGCCTACGGCCTCGCTATGCGACGCTTTGGGCCTACGGTCCTACAGGGAGCTCGGCTTTCGGCCTTAGCTGGGCGCCTCTGAGGAAATTCCATACAAATTATTTTTTGTCCAAAAAATTCAAAAAAATATTTTTTGAATAGCTATTGAGAATCTCTATGAGATTTGTTAAAGCACTCCCCACCTATCTCTCCCCGTTGAAAAGTTCCCATACTAACTTTTTTCTCAGAGGCAAATTCCATACAAATTTTTTTTTGTCCAAAAAATCCAAAAAAATTTTTTTTGAATAGCTATTGAGAATCTCTATGAGATTTGCTAAAGCACCCCTCACTTATCTCTCTCCGTTCAAAAGTTCCCATACAAACTTTGAACGACCATATGGCGGCCATCTTGAATTTCAGAAAGTCCAAAACACTTTTCGTCCAATTAAGAGCCTAATCTTATCCTACCGTGAAAATTTCAGAACCCTAAGAGCCCAACAACAGTTTCAATATGGGCAAAAAAAATTGGCCCGATCCATGAAATTTCGTTTTTGTCCCGGGGCGCCGCCATCTTGAATTTTTTTCCAGATTTTTTTTTCGAATATTACTTTTGGGCCTCCCAAGTATGTCTACGCAAAATTTTAGCGCGCTCGGGTCATTATTTCGAAAAATCCATACAAATTTTTTTTTGTGCAAAAAATCTAAAAAAATTTTTTTCAGAATTTGGAGACCTCAAAAGTCACGCACAGCGATTTCTAAACCGATCGGATCATAAAATTTTTTGGAAAAAAAGTAAAAAAAATATTTTTGCAAAAAATTTTTATCCATCTGGTGGCTTTTGGAGTACTGTACGACATTTGTTCGGGCACCCCCCACCTATCTCTCTCCGTTCAAAAGTTCTCATACAAAGTTTGAACACCCATGCGGCGGCCATCTTGAATTTCAGAAAGTCTAAAATACTTTCTGTCCAATCCAAAACCCAACTTTATCATACTGATAAAATTTCAAAACCCTAAGAGCCCACCAACAGTTTCAAAATGGGCAAAAAAAATTGGCCCGATCCATGAATTTTGTTTTTGCCCCGGGGCGCCGCCATCTTGAATTTTTTCCCAAATTTTTTTTTCGATTATTACTCTCGAGCCCCAAAAGTGCGCCTATGCAAAATTTTAGCGCGCTCGGGTCATTATTTCGAAAAATCCATACAAATTTTTTTTTGCGCAAAAAATCCAAAAAAAATTTTTTCATAATCTCGGGGGCCCGACTATTACGCACAGCAATTTCTGGCCCGCTAGGATCATTTTGAAATTTTTGAAAAAAAAAAAAAAAGTTTTTTGCCATTTTTTTTTTCTCATCGAATAGCTCTCGGGGTCCTCTATGACATTTGGTCGAGCACCCCCCACCTATATCCCCCCGTTTAAAAGTTGCCATACAAACTTTGACGGGCCCTACGGCGGCCATCTTGGATTCCAAAATTACAAAAAAAATATTTTTCTAATCTACGACCTCCAAAAGACCTACCACGAAAAAATCCGGCTCGAAGGACCAACTTGAAAATCGGGTGCAAATTTTTTTTTACTTTTTGCCAAAAATTTTTGCGGCTTCAAAAACTGCCAGCAGTTCCCTATGACATTTGGTCGACCACCCCCCACCCAGGTCCTACCGTTTGGCCAGGCCGTCGATCGAAAAGACGGTCTTTCGAGGTAGACCCGGTTTCGGATTTTTCCTCCCTGTTTGGGACCAGACCCTACACGATGGTATACGACAAGAGACCGTAGGTCCCACCCAGGGAGCCACAGAACCATGTCAACAACAATCAGTCGGGTTGCGGCTATATATAATACTAACTAGTTTTTTGCTCTGTGCGCGAGGCCCAAGGGCCTCGCGGGCCTCTCTTTTTGTCGACTGGAGGGGTGGGGTATTGGAGATATTTTTTTTATTTTATTAAATTTTTTTATTATTGATTTTGTATTATTTTCTAATTTTATCGCAGTTTTTGGGCTTTTGAGCTGGACTCCTGCAGCTCGGCCTTCGGCCTCGCGAGCTGTCAGGCCTCTGAGGGACGCTTCGGGCCTTCGGCCCTACGCGGAGCTCGGCCTTCGGCCTTCGCAGATTGTCGAAACGAATCGTCGGGCCTGCGGCCCTCCGATTCGTTTTCATGTTACACTTTTTCATTGAGTAGCATGGGGGTTCTGGACTCATGCAGCTCGGCCTTCGGCCTCGCAAGCTGGCGCGCCTGTGTTGGACGCTTCGGGCCTTCGGCCCTACGCGGAGCTCGGCCTTCGGCCTTCGCACATGGTCGAAACGAATCGTCGGGCCTGCGGCCCTCCGATTCGTTTTCATGTTACACTTTTTCATTGAGTAGCATGGATGCGTTGGACTCCTGCAGCTCGGCCTTCGGCCTCGCGAGCTGGCGTGCCTGTGTTGGACGCTTCGGGCCTTCGGCCCTACGCGGAGCTCGGCCTTCGGCCTTCGCGACTACGAAGCTTCGCCTTCGGGCCTTCGGCCCTCAGGCTCAGCTTATATAGTTACACTGATTTTATTATACGTAGAAAAGCTTTGTTTTCTCGCAGCTCGGCCTCCGGCCTCGCCGGCTACCGCGCCTCAATGGGACGGTCCGGGCCTTCGGCCCTACGCGGAGCTCGGCCTGCGGCCTTCGCTGGGGTTCGAAGCGAACCGTCGGGCCTGCGGCCCTCCGGTTCGCTTGTTAAGACAGTTAGGAAGGGCAGTTTCACCGCGTGGGCTCGCCCGTCGGGCCTTCGGCCCTCGGGCTCGCCCGGAGAGCACCTCGATCGTGACGCTCCGGGCCTTCGGCCCTACGCGGAGCTCGGCCTTCGGCCTTCGCGGGCTTGACGCCTCGCCATCGGGCCTTCGGCCCTCAGGCTCGGCTTATTAAGATACTGGGGTTGTTGAACGCTTGGTAGCTCGATTTGCTCGGAGCTCGGCCTTCGGCCTCGCTTTAAATTACTTGGGGGTGCCGCGCTTGGGCCCTCGGGAAGAAGCTCCGGGCCTTCGGCCCTCCGCGAGGTCGGCCTTCGGCCTCCCACCCTGAAGCTCGCCCTTCGGGCTCGCTTAACATAGATTTATATTGGTTCTGGTAATGTTCCGGCCCTCCTGCAGCGAGGCCTTCGGCCTCGCCCAAAATTACTGGGGTTCGGGACCCCCATGGGCCCCGGGATTGAAGCTCCGGGCCTTCGGCCCTCCGCGGGGTCGGCCTTCGGCCTCCCGGCCTGAAGCTCGCCCTTCGGGCTCGCTTAACTTACTTGGGATTTTGACTTTTTGTTCGAGGTCGCCGCCATCTTGGATTTTTTTCAAATTTTTTTTTCAGATTATTATTCCTGGGCCCAAATAATGCCCGCATGCCAAATTTCAGCGCGATCGGACCATTATTTCGAAAAATCCATACAAAATTTTTTTTGTGCAAAAAATCTGAAAAAATTTTTTTCGGAATCTGGAGAGCCCAAACGTCACGCACAGCGATTTCCAGCTTGATCGGATGAAAAAAAATTTTTCGAAAAAAAAAAAAAATTTTTTTTGAGAAAATTTTTTGCCCATCTGACAGCTCTCGGGGTCCTCTATGACATTTGGTCGAGCACCCCCCACCTACCTACCCCCGTTTAAGAGTTCCCATACAAACTTTGACGGGCCCTACGGCGGCCATCTTGGATCCGAGAATCACAAAAACACTTTTTCTTTAATCGAGGACCCTCAGAGATTCTCCCACAAAAAAATCAGGCTCGAAGGACCATTTTGAAAATTTGGTGCAAAATTTTTTTTTTTTTTTTGCAAAAATTTTTGTGGCTTCATAAACTGTCAGCAGTTCCCTATGACATTTGGTCGAGCACCCCCCACCTAGGTCTCACCGTTTAGCCAGGCCGTGGAACATTTTTTGACCAGGAAGCAAATCCTCAAATGTCAGATTTTTCCCGGGGTCCCCAGAGCGCCCTCTATACGACGTTATGCAACACTATACCCCACCGTACCTCCTTCTGGGAGAACAATCGTATCAATCAGAAATGAGTCGGGATGCAGCTATATATATTATTAACTAGTTATTTTTTTGTGCGCGAGGCCCGAGGGCCTCGCGGCGGCTCTTTATCGGGGGGGCAAGAGGCCGAAAGACATGAGTTTTTAGTTACAGTTGTAAAAAGTTTTGCCTAGGGGTCGGAATCAGCGATGGGATCAGGAGAGCGGTGGTGTGCCTGTTTATTGTTTACCCGACAGCTATTGAACATAATATTCATATGCCCAAATCTAAGTTGCCTGAATTTCAATTGCCCGAATGATTTGTTTACCATAACAATTGTATGACATACTTTAATTTTCCAGGGGGTCACAGTTCTAACCTAACCTACTTTCTGATAGAAGTTTCGTTTTGTGGAAAGTCAAAGTTCTAACGTAACTTAACCTACATTCTTATAGTAGTTTAATTTTCCAGGTGGTCACAGTTCTAACCTAACCTACTTTCTGATAGCAGTTTAATTTGCTAAGGGGTAACCTGACCTAACCTATTGTCTGACAGCAGTTTCATGTTGTGGAGGGTCACGGTTCTAACCTAACTTAACCTGCTTTCTGATAGCAGTTTCATTTAACAGGGGAACACAGTTCTAACCTAACCTAACTTCTCTCTGATAGCTATTTTATTTTCTAAAAGTTCACAGTTTTGACTTAACGTAATCAATTTTCTGACAGCAGTTTCATTTTGTGGAGATTCACAGTTGTAACCTAACCTAACCTATTATCTGACAGCAGTTTCGTTTTGTGGGGGTCACAGTTCAAACCTAACCTAACCTACTTTCTGATAGCAGTTTCATTTTCTAAGGGGTCACAGTTCAAACCTAACCTAACCTATTGTCAGACAGCAATTTCATTTTGTGAATGGTCACAGTTACAACCTAACCTAACCTACATTCTGATAGTAGCTTAATATTCCAGGTGTCACAGTTCTAATCTAACCTAACCCAATTTCTGATAGCAGTTTCATTTTCTAAAGGGTCACAGTTCAAACCTAACCTACATTCTAATAGCAATTTCATTTATCAGAAGTTCCCAAATCTAACCTAACCTACTTTCCAAGTAGTTTCATTGTCCAGGTGATTCGTACAAATAACATTATAAAAATTGACTTTTCTGGTAGCTAATTTGGATGACAAAATGATGTCATAATATGGCATGTGATAAATACGGATTTCGATGACTCTGACAAATGGAAATTGAATTTTAGGGAAGTAAAGTTTCTGGTAAATAGTTATTATAGTAAACAATAAAGTATGCAATATTATGCTCTTTGATTAGGATGGCAAATAAATTTATGGAAAATGAAATTCTCTTCTCGAAAAGGGGGGGGGGGGATCCCGTGCCTGTGCCTGTGAGTATGCCTGGAAACTGCCCACTGCGAACTGGAACTGGAAACAGCCCATCATTTCTTAAGAATCAACGTATAGTAAGTAGCAATTGTAAAAATAAAAATCAGCAAGGAAAACATTGTTCTGTACTGATTGTACAGTAAGTAACTAATACCTACTATACAGGGTGTAATCGTTAAGTGTTGCCAGGCCATAATTCTGTAAATATAGCAAATACCAGAAAACTTCTAACTGATATCGAAAAAGTAGAGTAAGAGCGTGGAGCGTTTTAACTTAGTATTTTTAATATTACTCAACCTATTTAGAAAAAGTTATTAATGCAATTTCACTCGTTGGGTAACGCACTTTTGATATCAGTTGGAAGTTTCTGATATCTGTTATATTTACGTAATTATGGCCTGACCACACTTAACGGTTCAAATTTCCTATGGGCAGAATTTTTTCACTCATATATTTTTTGATTTTGCTGCTTGTTTCGTGTAACAACAGTTAGATAGATAGATAGATGGATAAAAACTTTATTCAAACCACAACTTACATTCGCAGTGATACAAACACAAAGAAGGAAAACAAAAACTAAACAAAATAAATACATAACATTGAAACTTATGAATTAAGTTAACCCATAGTTTATTTGCGCAAGAGTCATGCGTCGTGGTATAGAATTGGCGCTGACTCAGCATACGTGCTGTACACTCGAGAGTCCACAGCGCTGATCTTCCGTCAGAACCACAGAAGTTGTGAGTTTTCAGGAGAAGATTTGGAAGTAATGATACGACAATTCCAACTCACATAAGTAATCAAAACTTTCTGTCAACGGAATGTAATCGTGTAACTATGTCCATTTATACACAAATGGCAAAAACTGTTACGTGCCTTGAAAAGTTAAATTTAATGTATGCAAAATCTGATGGTTAATTAATTGAAAGATCAGATGTTTTTGTTATGTTGTTTTAGTGTTGTATTATTATATTAAATAGTGATCAGGGTATGATTCTGATATTAGTCCTTTTTATTACAATTCGTTACATTATTTCTTGGATTTGAACAATTTTACATTTATAAATATTTATTTATTTAAATATATTTACATCTCTCTCTATTTAGCTACACAATACTCGTAAGTAACCATAGCGATACATGATGCCATTACAGTTTTCAAGTTTTTAGGGTTCCGTAACCCTTATAAATTCATCATGTCTATCTATCCCTCTGTCACAGCCGATTTACTCGGAAACTATTAATGCTACAGTAAAGAAATTTGGTAAGAATATGTGTTGTATGAACCGCACAGAATTATGACACTATATAGGTAGTAAAAAAATGGGGATTGGGGCCCTAACATACAGGTAAAGGTGCGTTCAAACCAAAAGAGCATTCGCTGTGCTAACCCCCCACTCTACGAAATTCGATCGCTACACAAAACGTGATTGGTTGATTTCGTAGAACGGGGGATAGAACAGCGAATGCTCTTTTGGTTAAATTATATCTTATAGTTTTTGAGGTAGGTTGATTTACTGTATTTTTTAATGATAAATTGATAATTGTACAGAATCCTTTGCGCGCGAGTTCGACTCGCACTTCGCCGGTTTTTTTAATTGTTGAAGCACTATTTCTACCAAACGGCCCGGATCGGAAAGAATACGAACGTATGTGGCGATATCCAATCGTGTCCGGCAGAATGTCGTCACATGCGCTCGGCCCCGATCATATGTCACTGAAATGTAACATATTATAGGTGAACTGGTGAAAGCATTCTAGGTAAAAGGGGTAGAATAGGGGCGGGATGTTCATCATTTAACAATACCGGAGCAAGCAGGAAAGAAAATATTAAAATGTGATGCCAAAATACGCAATATCACGTCTACGAAATGTTACGTAGAACGGCATGATTTAATAAATATTTTTAGTTGGTGCCACACTACGCAATATTACGTCTACATAGTACTGCGTACATTGGCATCCATGAAGTCCTTTTTATAATTGATGCCAGCTACGCAATACTGCACCATTTATATGGTGGCCACCGATTTGAATCCACCGCTTACCTTTGGCACTCAATGGGTTAATGGAAAAGTAGTCTTGGGTTCTTACCAGATACCGGAATTGTGTTTTATATTTTGATTTTATTGTAAAACCCTAATACTATGTGAGGAGTAAAACCGTTGAAGACAGAAATTAAGTTTGATTAATTATATCAATAATTATACACTCGCGGTCAATGAATACGGGTCAGGTGGATTTTTTCATAGAAAATACTGGAAACATGCTGATTACAAATATTTATAATACAAGTGAACGGTTTTTAACATCAGATTGTATTGGAATTTCCCTGAAGTTTCCACCCGATCCGAAAAACACGGAACTTTATCGTCAGATGACTCATGATTAAAAAACTCGATTTACCATACATTTTAGATGGTTTTCTTAAACGGTCTACATTTTTGTCTATAAAAACCTACCTAACGACAATTTTAAAGTTTTTTTGGGTTTATTTATAAATTTAGGGAAATTCCAATACAATTAATTTGAATAAATTTAAAAAAAAATTTGACCTACACTATAAATATTTTTTAAAAAATATTTGAAATCTCCATATTTGCTTTATTTTCTATGATAAATACCACCTGACCCGTTTTCATTGCCCGTGTGTGTATTACTTAAAAATAAGGAGGTTCATAATTTATGCTCATAATAGTACCTATAGCACCGTTTCAGCGATAAATTAGGAACAGTATGTAGTTAATAGAGAAGGAATAAACATATACATAGCAATGATACATTATAACATTTTATTTCCGGACAATCCCATATTTCTGGCCGAGGTATGTATGGTACTTTTCTCAAACATGCCTAACAGCCGGCCTAGGCTTTCAAGATTTATATTAAATTCCATTAACAAACTTCCTTAGTCCTTAGTCGCATCTGAATAAAACGTCATACTTCGCAGCCTATTATAAGGAACATAACAACAATATTTCATTGTATGTTTGAGAAAATTCAATAGTTAGATAGATAGGTATAGATTTAACAATAAATATTTTTGTACGAAAACATTTGTAAGTAGGTACCTATGTAATATGTGTAATAAGTACGAACTTAGTAGTAATTCAATTATAGTTGGACATTTCTAAGAATTAACTTTTTTGACAGTTATAGTTTAAACCTTATTAATATGAGGGTAAGGCTAACCGTTTTTCCGATAGTCTTAACGTCATATATACGCGAGTGAGTTTAGTAAAACGCCCCCTTTGTCGTTTTCCATAAAGCCGCTTTGTCAGTTTATTCATATGAAGATACAAGGAAATCTCGTCTTTATGGAAAGCGACAAAGTGGGACGTTTTACTAAAAAACTAACTCGTATAAGGCTCATTTCTAATGTGTCATAACGTCGTTGAGATTGCCAATTCCGTTATGTGCACAATTTCAGGAACTGAAAAATCAATCCAAATGACATATGTTTAGTCTTCTTTTGTCAAATTTGAAATTTACACATAACGGAATTGGCAATCTCAACGACGATAAGTTAATAGGCATGATGACTGGCAAGTCAAATCAGCATCTTTTTTCGAACTGTCAAAACGATCACCACTATGGAATTTTATATGAAATACTCAAAAGTGACGTCACGTTTGAGTACTGCCAAATGACCTACTCTTTTAAGTTCTTTTCAATTTATTAAATAGAAGTTCTGTACAAAAATTACTGCAATCTACATCTTAGTAATAATTTCTTCGTGTATTATGTCGTGCATAATGCTAAATAATTTATTTTAACTACAGTCATCATCCCTATTCTTAGAAATTTCCAACTATAAGTAGCTTATAAAATGCGTGTGGCCGGTATCAAATTAACCCTTATAGGGCACCGGTCTCATAGCATTATCTTTATGTATATTTTTCTTGTACAGAATTTTTTGTACTGTGTAATGGCGTTGAGGCTTGAACCGACGATTTTTTCGAGTTGTTCCCGTTAAAGGGTTAGGTTAAAAGGGTATTAATATATAAATAAGCGCTTAAGGGTATTTTTGCCAGTAACTTGGCTCATGTTGGTGGGCCAAGATGATCCTGTATTTTATATTATTGAACATTTTCTAATCAATCACACAATCATCTCTCTCTCTCTCTCTCTCTTCAAAGTTTTGCCTAGAACTCGGATTATTAAGGCCTAAGATCCGGAGCGGACAACCGCTTGCGGCCTTTGCAGACAAAATTCGAGCCGAATAATTGGCCATCCGGTTCGCTTATATTAAAGCAGTTAATTGAGACAGTAGTCTATTCCGTCTATCTAACAGATTTATATTGGATCTGGCAATGTTCTGGACCTCCCGCGGCTCTGTTTTGTAAGCCCCTGACTGTGTGACATAGCTATCTTGGGTGGCACCCGGTTGTCACCCCAAAGAAAGTAAAAAGCAAGGACAATAAAATTTGTATGATCCAGGACATGGATAAATTATTATTTATTATATTGAAAAAGTAACAAAACGCAATAATTAATAAGAGAGAAAAAGAGTTGTTATACAATTAAAATTACTTCTTTCTTACTTTGGCAGCTGCAAACTCAGCAATAACTTCAAAAGTTTATATATAGCTCGATGGCTAATATACCAAGCCGCGATTAGGCCATGGTTGCGTGGATATAGATTTTTTATTAATTTTAATTTACCGAGACTACCCTCACTAAGCACTAAGCGTGGGAGCGCTAGGCTCTGGCAGCTCGGCCTACGGCCTCGCTATGCGACGCTTTAGTTAGGCCTTCGGTTCTACAGGGAGCTCGGCTTTCGGCCTTAGCTGGGCGCCTCTGAGGAAATTCCATACAATTTTTTTTTTGTCCAAAAAATTCAAAAAAAATTTTTTTGAATAGCTATTGAGAATCTCTATGAGATTTGCTAAAGAACCCCCCACCTATCTCTCTCCGTTCAAAAGTTCCCATACAAATTTTGAACGACCATATGGCGGCCATCTTGAATTTTAGAAAGTCTAAAACACTTTTCGTCCAATTAAGAGCCCAATCTTATCCTACCATGAAAATTTCAGAACCCTAAGAGCCCAACAACAGTTTCAAAATGAGCAAAAAAAATTGGCCCGATCCATGAATTTTCGTTTTTGTCCCGGGGCACCGCCATCTTGAATTTTTTTCCAAATTTTTTTTTCGAATATTACTTTTGGGCCTCCCAAGTACGTCTATGCAAAATTTTAGTGCGTTCGGGTCATTATTTCGAAAAATCCATACAAATTTTTTTTTGTGCAAAAAATCCAAAAAAAATTTTTTCGGAATCTGGAGAGCCCAAAAGTTACGCAAAGCGATTTCCAAACCGATCGGATAAAAATTTTTTTTTGAAAAAAAGTAAAAAAAATTTTTTTGCAAAAATTTTTTGTCCATCTGGTGGCTCTTGAGGTCCTGTACGACATTTGTTCGAGCTCCTTCCACCTATCTGTCTCCGTTTAAAAGTTCCCATACAAAGTTTGAACACCCATACGGCGGCCATCTTGAATTCTAGAAAGTCCAAAATACGTCCTGTCCAATCCAGAGCCCAACTTTATCATACTGTTAAAATTTGAAATCCCTACACGCTCATCAACAGTTTCAAAATGGGCAAAAAAAATTGGCCCGATCCATGAATTTTTGTTTTTGCCCCGGGGCGCCGCCATCTTGAATTTTTTCCCAAAATTTTTTTTTGAATATTACTTTCGGGCCCCCAAAGTGTGCCTATGCAAAATTTTAGCGCGCTCGGGTCATTATTTCGAAAAATCCATACAAATTTTTTTTTGCGCAAAAAATCTAAAAAAATTTTTTTTCAAATCTCGAGGGCCCGACTATTACGCACAGCGATTTCTGGCCCGCTAGGATCATTTTGAAATTTTTGAAAAAAAAAAAAAAAGTTTTTTGCCAATTTTTTTTTCTCATCGGATAGCTCTCGGGGTCCTCTATGACATTTGGTCGAGCACCCCCCACCTATCTCCCCCCGTTTAAAAGTTGCCATACAAACTTTGACGAGCCCTACGGCGGCCATCTTGGATTTCAAAATTACAAAAAAAATATTTTTCTAATCTACAACCTTCAGAGGTCCTACCACGAAAAAATCCGGCTCGAAGGACCAACTTGAAAATCGGGTGCAAAATTTTTTTTACTTTTTTCCAAAAATTTTTGCGGCTTCAAAAACTGCCAGCAGTTCCCTATGACATTTGGTCGACCACCCCCCACCCAGGTCCTACCGTTTGGCCGGGCCGTCGATCGAAAAGACGGTCTTTCGAGGTAGACCCGGTTTCGGATTTTTCCTCCCTGTTTGGGACCAGACCCTACACGATGGTATACGACAATAGACCGTAGGTCCCACCCAGGGAGCCACAGAACCATGTCAACAACAATCAGTCGGGTTGCGGCTATATATAATACTAACTAGTTTTTTGCTCTGTGCGCGAGGCCCAAGGGCCTCGCGGGCCTCTCTTTTTGTCGACTGGAGGGGTGGGGTATTGGAGATATTTTTTTTATTTTCTTTAATTTTTTTATTATTGATTTTGTATTATTTTCTAATTTTATCGCAGTTTTTGGGCTTTTGAGCTGGACTCCTGCAGCTCGGCCTTCGGCCTCGCGAGCTGTCAGGCCTCTGAGGGACGCTTCGGGCCTTCGGCCCTACGCGGAGCTCGGCCTTCGGCCTTCGCAGATTGTCCAAACGAATCGTCGGGCCTGCGGCCCTCCGATTCGTTTTCATGTTACACTTTTTCATTGAGTAGCGTGGATGCCTTGGACTCCTGCAGCTCGGCCTTCGGCCTCGCGAGCTGTCACGCCTCTGAGGGACGCTTCGGGCCTTCGGCCCTACGCGGAGCTCGGCCTTCGGCCTTCGCAAATTGTCGAAACGAATCGTCGGGCCTGCGGCCCTCCGATTCGTTTTCATGTTACACTCTTTCATTGAGTAGCATGGATGCGTTGGACTCCTGCAGCTCGGCCTTCGGCCTCGCCAGCTGGCGCGCCTGAGTTGGACGCTTCGGGCCTTCGGCCCTACGCGGAGCTCGGCCTTCGGCCTTCGCTGCTACGAAGCTTCGCCTTCGGGCCTTCGGCCCTCAGGCTCAGCTTACATAGTTACTCAGAGTTTGTTACACGTAGAAAAGCTTTGTTTTCTCGCAGCTCGGCCTCCGGCCTCGCAGGCTGCCGCGCCTCTATGGGACGCTCCGGGCCTTCGGCCCTACGTGGAGCTCGGCCTGCGGCCTTCGCTGGGGTTCGAAGCGAACCGTCGGGCCTGCGGCCCTCCGGTTCGCTTATTAAGACAGTTAGGAAGGGAAGTTTCACCGCGTGGGCTCGCCCGTCGGGCCTTCGGCCCTCGGGCTCGCGCGGAGAGTACCTCGATTGTGACGCTCCGGGCCTTCGGCCCTACGCGGAGCTCGGCCTTCGGCCTTCGCGTGTTTGACGACTCGCCATCGGGCCTTCGGCCCTCAGGCTCGGCTTATTAAGATACTGGGGTTGTTGAACGCTTGGTAGCTCGATTTGCTCGGAGCTCGGCCTTCGGCCTCGCTTTAAATTACTTGGAGGTGACGCGCTTGGGCCCTCGGGGTGAAGCTCCGGGCCTTCGGCCCTCCGCGAGGTCGGCCTTCGGCCTCCCACCCTGAAGCTCGCCCTTCGGGCTCGCTTAACATAGATTTATATTGGTTCTGGTAATGTTCCGGCCCTCCTGCAGCGAGGCCTTCGGCCTCGCCCAAAATTACTGGGGTTCGGGACCCCCTTGGGCCCCGGGAGTGAAGCTCCGGGCCTTCGGCCCTCCGCGGGGTCGGCCTTCGGCCTCCCGGCCTGAAGCTCGCCCTTCGGGCTCGCTTAACTTACTTGGGATTTTGACTTTTTGTTCGGGGTCGTCGCCATCTTGGATTTTTGTCCAAATTTTTTTTTCAGATTATCACTCCTGGGCCCAAATAATGCCCGCATGCCAAATTTCAGCGCGATCGGACCATTATTTCGAAAAATCCATACAAAATTTTTTTTGTGCAAAAAATCTGAAAAAAATTTTTTCGGAATCTGGAGAGCCCAAAAGTCACGCACAGCGATTTCCAGCTCGATCGGATGAAAAAAAATTTTTCGAAAAAAAAAAAAAATTTTTTTTGCAAAAATTTTTTGCCCATCGAATGGCTCTCGGAGTCCTCTATGACATTTGGTCGAGCACCCCCCACCTATCTCCCCCCGTTTAAGAGTTCCCATACAAACTTTGACGGGCCCTACGGCGGCCATCTTGGATCCGAGAATCACAAAAATACTTTTTCTTTAATCGAGGTCCCTCAGAGATTCTCCCACAAAAAAATCAGGCTCGAAGGATCATTTTGAAAATTGAGTGCAAAATTTTTTTTTTTTTTTTGCAAAAATTTTTGTGGCTTCAAAAACTGTCAGCAGTTCCCTATGACATTTGGTCGAGCACCCCCCACCTAGGTCTCACCGTTTAGCCAGGCCGTCGAACATTTTTTGACCAGGGAGCAAATCCTGAAATGTCAGATTTTTCCCTAGGTCACCGGCGCGCCCTCTATACGACGGTATATAACACTAAACCCTACCGTAACTCCTTCTGGGAGAACAATCATGTCATTCAGAAATGAGTGGTAATGCAGCTATATATATTATTAACTAGTTTTTTGCTCTGTGCGCGAGGCCCAAGGGCCTCGCGGGCCTCTCTTTTTGTCGACTGGAGGGGTGGGGTATTGGAGATATTTTTTTTATTTTCTTTAATTTTTTTATTATTGATTTTGTATTATTTTCTAATTTTATCGCAGTTTTTGGGCTTTTGAGCTGGACTCCTGCAGCTCGGCCTTCGGCCTCGCGAGCTGTCAGGCCTCTGAGGGACGCTTCGGGCCTTCGGCCCTACGCGGAGCTCGGCCTTCGGCCTTCGCAGATTGTCCAAACGAATCGTCGGGCCTGCGGCCCTCCGATTCGTTTTCATGTTACACTTTTTCATTGAGTAGCGTGGATGCCTTGGACTCCTGCAGCTCGGCCTTCGGCCTCGCGAGCTGTCACGCCTCTGAGGGACGCTTCGGGCCTTCGGCCCTACGCGGAGCTCGGCCTTCGGCCTTCGCAAATTGTCGAAACGAATCGTCGGGCCTGCGGCCCTCCGATTCGTTTTCATGTTACACTCTTTCATTGAGTAGCATGGATGCGTTGGACTCCTGCAGCTCGGCCTTCGGCCTCGCCAGCTGGCGCGCCTGAGTTGGACGCTTCGGGCCTTCGGCCCTACGCGGAGCTCGGCCTTCGGCCTTCGCTGCTACGAAGCTTCGCCTTCGGGCCTTCGGCCCTCAGGCTCAGCTTACATAGTTACTCAGAGTTTGTTACACGTAGAAAAGCTTTGTTTTCTCGCAGCTCGGCCTCCGGCCTCGCAGGCTGCCGCGCCTCTATGGGACGCTCCGGGCCTTCGGCCCTACGTGGAGCTCGGCCTGCGGCCTTCGCTGGGGTTCGAAGCGAACCGTCGGGCCTGCGGCCCTCCGGTTCGCTTATTAAGACAGTTAGGAAGGGAAGTTTCACCGCGTGGGCTCGCCCGTCGGGCCTTCGGCCCTCGGGCTCGCGCGGAGAGTACCTCGATTGTGACGCTCCGGGCCTTCGGCCCTACGCGGAGCTCGGCCTTCGGCCTTCGCGTGTTTGACGACTCGCCATCGGGCCTTCGGCCCTCAGGCTCGGCTTATTAAGATACTGGGGTTGTTGAACGCTTGGTAGCTCGATTTGCTCGGAGCTCGGCCTTCGGCCTCGCTTTAAATTACTTGGAGGTGACGCGCTTGGGCCCTCGGGGTGAAGCTCCGGGCCTTCGGCCCTCCGCGAGGTCGGCCTTCGGCCTCCCACCCTGAAGCTCGCCCTTCGGGCTCGCTTAACATAGATTTATATTGGTTCTGGTAATGTTCCGGCCCTCCTGCAGCGAGGCCTTCGGCCTCGCCCAAAATTACTGGGGTTCGGGACCCCCTTGGGCCCCGGGAGTGAAGCTCCGGGCCTTCGGCCCTCCGCGGGGTCGGCCTTCGGCCTCCCGGCCTGAAGCTCGCCCTTCGGGCTCGCTTAACTTACTTGGGATTTTGACTTTTTGTTCGGGGTCGTCGCCATCTTGGATTTTTGTCCAAATTTTTTTTTCAGATTATCACTCCTGGGCCCAAATAATGCCCGCATGCCAAATTTCAGCGCGATCGGACCATTATTTCGAAAAATCCATACAAAATTTTTTTTGTGCAAAAAATCTGAAAAAAATTTTTTCGGAATCTGGAGAGCCCAAAAGTCACGCACAGCGATTTCCAGCTCGATCGGATGAAAAAAAATTTTTCGAAAAAAAAAAAAAATTTTTTTTGCAAAAATTTTTTGCCCATCGAATGGCTCTCGGAGTCCTCTATGACATTTGGTCGAGCACCCCCCCACCTATCTCCCCCCGTTTAAGAGTTCCCATACAAACTTTGACGGGCCCTACGGCGGCCATCTTGGATCCGAGAATCACAAAAATACTTTTTCTTTAATCGAGGTCCCTCAGAGATTCTCCCACAAAAAAATCAGGCTCGAAGGATCATTTTGAAAATTGAGTGCAAAATTTTTTTTTTTTTTTTGCAAAAATTTTTGTGGCTTCAAAAACTGTCAGCAGTTCCCTATGACATTTGGTCGAGCACCCCCCACCTAGGTCTCACCGTTTAGCCAGGCCGTCGAACATTTTTTGACCAGGGAGCAAATCCTGAAATGTCAGATTTTTCCCTAGGTCACCGGCGCGCCCTCTATACGACGGTATATAACACTAAACCCTACCGTAACTCCTTCTGGGAGAACAATCATGTCATTCAGAAATGAGTGGTAATGCAGCTATATATATTATTAACTAGTTTTTGCTCTGTGCGCGAGGCCCAAGGGCCTCGCGGGCCTCTCTTTTTGTCGACTGGAGGGGTGGAGGACTCGAGATTTATTTTTTATTTTCTTTAATTTTTTTATTATTGTTTTTGTATTGTTTTCTACTTTTATCGCAGTTTTTGGGCTTTTGAGCTGGACTCCTGCAGCTCGGCCTTCGGCCTCGCGAGCTGTCAGGCCTCTGAGGGACGCTTCGGGCCTTCGGCCCTACGCGGAGCTCGGCCTTCGGCCTTCGCAGGTTGTCGAAACGAATCGTCGGGCCTGCGGCCCTCCGATTCGTTTTCATGTTACACTTTTTCATTGAGTAGCATGGGGGTTCTGGACTCAAGCAGCTCGGCCTTCGGCCTCGCGAGCTGGCGCGCCTGTGTTGGACGCTTCGGGCCTTCGGCCCTACGCGGAGCTCGGCCTTCGGCCTTCGCAGGTTGTCGAAACGAATCGTCGGGCCTGCGGCCCTCCGATTCGTTTTCAAGTTACACTTTTTCATTGAGTAGCATAGGAGTTCTGGACTCAAGCAGCTCGGCCTTCGGCCTCGCGAGCTAGCTCGCCTGTATTGGACGCTTCGGGCCTTCGGCCCTACGCGGAGCTCGGCCTTCGGCCTTCGCGGGTACGAAGCTTCGCCTTCGGGCCTTCGGCCCTCAGGCTCAGCTTAAATAGTTACACAGCTTTTATTATAAGTAGAAAAACTTTGTTTTCTCGCAGCTCGGCCTCCGGCCTCGCAGGCTACCGCGCCTCTATGGGACGCTCCGGGCCTTCGGCCCTACGCGGAGCTCGGCCTGCGGCCTTCGCTGGGGTACGAAGCGGACCGTCGGGCCTGCGGCCCTCCGGTTCGCTTATTAAGACAGTTAGGAAGGGCAGTTTCACCGCGTGGGGCTCGCCCGTCGGGCCTTCGGCCCTCGGGCTCGCGCGGAGAGCACCTCGATCGTGACGCTCCGGGCCTTCGGCCCTACGCGGAGCTCGGCCTTCGGCCTTCGCGGGCTTGACGCCTCGCCATCGGGCCTTCGGCCCTCAGGCTCGGCTTATTAAGATACTGGGGTTGTTGAACGCTTGGTAGCTCGATTTGCTCGGAGCTCGGCCTTCGGCCTCGCTTTAAATTACTTGGGGATGACGCGCTTGGGCACTCGGGTCGAAGCTCCGGGCCTTCGGCCCTCCGCGAGGTCGGCCTTCGGCCTACCACCCTGAAGCTCGCCCTTCGGGCTCGCTTAACATAGATTTATATTGTTTCTGGTAATGTTCCGGCCCTCCTGCAGCGAGGCCTTCGGCCTCGCCCCAAAATTACTGGGGTTGGGGACTCTCTTGGGCCCCGGGAGTGAAGCTCCGGGCCTTCGGCCCTCCGCGGGGTCGGCCTTCGGCCTCCCGGCCTGAAGCTCGCCCTTCGGGCTCGCTT
>JALPQI010032024.1:0-12095 GCA_025490895.1 Thaumatotibia leucotreta
TATTAACTAGTTTTTTGCTCTGTGCGCGAGGCCCAAGGGCCTCGCGGGCCTCTCTTTTTGTCGACTGGAGGGGTGGAGGACTCGAGATTTATTTTTTATTTTCTTTAATTTTTTTATTATTGTTTTTGTATTGTTTTCTACTTTTATCGCAGTTTTTGGGCTTTTGAGCTGGACTCCTGCAGCTCGGCCTTCGGCCTCGCGAGCTGTCAGGCCTCTGAGGGACGCTTCGGGCCTTCGGCCCTACGCGGAGCTCGGCCTTCGGCCTTCGCAGGTTGTCGAAACGAATCGTCGGGCCTGCGGCCCTCCGATTCGTTTTCATGTTACACTTTTTCATTGAGTAGCATGGGGGTTCTGGACTCAAGCAGCTCGGCCTTCGGCCTCGCGAGCTGGCGCGCCTGTGTTGGACGCTTCGGGCCTTCGGCCCTACGCGGAGCTCGGCCTTCGGCCTTCGCAGGTTGTCGAAACGAATCGTCGGGCCTGCGGCCCTCCGATTCGTTTTCAAGTTACACTTTTTCATTGAGTAGCATAGGAGTTCTGGACTCAAGCAGCTCGGCCTTCGGCCTCGCGAGCTAGCTCGCCTGTATTGGACGCTTCGGGCCTTCGGCCCTACGCGGAGCTCGGCCTTCGGCCTTCGCGGGTACGAAGCTTCGCCTTCGGGCCTTCGGCCCTCAGGCTCAGCTTAAATAGTTACACAGCTTTTATTATAAGTAGAAAAACTTTGTTTTCTCGCAGCTCGGCCTCCGGCCTCGCAGGCTACCGCGCCTCTATGGGACGCTCCGGGCCTTCGGCCCTACGCGGAGCTCGGCCTGCGGCCTTCGCTGGGGTACGAAGCGGACCGTCGGGCCTGCGGCCCTCCGGTTCGCTTATTAAGACAGTTAGGAAGGGCAGTTTCACCGCGTGGGCTCGCCCGTCGGGCCTTCGGCCCTCGGGCTCGCGCGGAGAGCACCTCGATCGTGACGCTCCGGGCCTTCGGCCCTACGCGGAGCTCGGCCTCCGGCCTTCGCGGGCTTGACGCCTCGCCATCGGGCCTTCGGCCCTCAGGCTCGGCTTATTAAGATACAGGGGTTGCTGAACGCTTGGTAGCTCGATTTGCTCGGAGCTCGGCCTTCGGCCTCGCTTTAAATTACTTGGGGATGACGCGCTTGGGCACTCGGGTCGAAGCTCCGGGCCTTCGGCCCTCCGCGAGGTCGGCCTTCGGCCTACCACCCTGAAGCTCGCCCTTCGGGCTCGCTTAACATAGATTTATATTGTTTCTGGTAATGTTCCGGCCCTCCTGCAGCGAGGCCTTCGGCCTCGCCCAAAATTACTGGGGTTGGGGACTCTCTTGGGCCCCGGGAGTGAAGCTCCGGGCCTTCGGCCCTCCGCGGGGTCGGCCTTCGGCCTCCCGGCCTGAAGCTCGCCCTTCGGGCTCGCTTAACTTACTTGGGATTTTGACTTTTTGTTCGGGGTCGCCGCCATCTTGGATTTTTTTCCAAATTTTTTTTCAGATTATCACTCCTGGGCCCAAATAATGCCCGCATGCCAAATTTCAGCGCGATCGGACTATTATTTCGAAAAATCCATACAAAATTTTTTTTGTGCAAAAAATCTGAAAAAATTTTTTTCGGAATCTGGAGAGCCCAAAAGTCACGCACAGCGATTTCCAGCTCGATCGGATGAAAAAAAATTTTTCGAAAAAAAAAAAAAATTTTTTTTGCAAAAATTTTTTGCCCACCTGACAGCTCTCGGGGTCCTCTATGACATTTGGTCGAGCACCCCCCACCTATCTCCCCCCGTTTAAGAGTTCCCATACAAACTTTGACGGGCCCTACGGCGGCCATCTTGGATCCGAGAATCACAAAAACACTTTTTCTTTAATCTAGGACCCTCAGAGATTCTACCACCAAAAAATCCGGCTCGAAGGACCATTTTGAAAATTTGGTGCAAAATTTTTTTTTTTTTTTTTGCAAAAATTTTGGTGGCTTTAAAAACTGTCAGCAGTTCCCTATGACATTTGGTCGAGCACCCCCCACCTAGGTCTCACCGTTTAGCCGGGCCGTCGAACATTTTTTGACCAGGGAGCAAATCCTGAAATGTCAGATTTTTCCCTAGGTCACAAGAGCGCCCTCTATGCAACCGTATATAACACTAACCCCCACCAATACTCCTTCTGGGAGAACAATCATGTCATTCAGAAATGAGTGGTAATGCAGCTATATATATTATTAACTAGTTTTTTGCTCTGTGCGCGAGGCCCAAGGGCCTCGCGGGCCTCTCTTTTTGTCGACTGGAGGAGTGGAGGAGGACTCGAGATTTATTTTTTATTTTCTTTAATTTTTTTATTATTGTTTTTGTATTATTTTCTACTTTTATCGCAGTTTTTGGGCTTTTGAGCTGGACTCCTGCAGCTCGGCCTTCGGCCTCGCGAGCTGTCAGGCCTCTGAGTGACGCTTCGGGCCTTCGGCCCTACGCGGAGCTCGGCCTTCGGCCTTCGCAGATTGTCGAAACGAATCGTCGGGCCTGCGGCCCTCCGATTCGTTTTCATGTTACACTTTTTCATTGAGTAGCATGGATGCGTTGGACTCCTGCAGCTCGGCCTTCGGCCTCGCGAGCTGGCGCGCCTGTGTTGGACGCTTCGGGCCTTCGGCCCTACGCGGAGCTCGGCCTTCGGCCTTCGCAGATTGTCGAAACGAATCGTCGGGCCTGCGGCCCTCCGATTCGTTTTCATGTTACACTTTTTCATTGAGTAGCATGGGAGTTCTGGACTCAAGCAGCTCGGCCTTCGGCCTCGCGAGCTGGCTCGCCTGTGTTGGACGCTTCGGGCCTTCGGCCCTACGCGGAGCTCGGCCTTCGGCCTTCGCAGGTTGTCGAAACGAATCGTCGGGCCTACGGCCCTCCGATTCGTTTTCATGTTACACTTTTTCATTGAGTAGCATGGGAGTTCTGGACTCAAGCAGCTCGGCCTTCGGCCTCGCGAGCTGGCTCGCCTGTGTTGGACGCTTCGGGCCTTCGGCCCTACGCGGAGCTCGGCCTTCGGCCTTCGCAGGTTGTCGAAACGAATCGTCGGGCCTACGGCCCTCCGATTCGTTTTCATGTTACACTTTTTCATTGAGTAGCATGGGTGCGTTGGACTCTGGCAGCTCGGCCTTCGGCCTCGCGAGCTGGCGCGCCTGTGTTGGACGCTTCGGGCCTTCGGCCCTACGCGGAGCTCGGCCTTCGGCCTTCGCAGATTGTCGAAACGAATCGTCGGGCCTGCGGCCCTCCGATTCGTTTTCATGTTACACTTTTTCATTGAGTAGCATGGGAGTTCTGGACTCAAGCAGCTCGGCCTTCGGCCTCGCGAGCTGGCTCGCCTGTATTGGACGCTTCGGGCCTTCGGCCCTACGCGGAGCTCGGCCTTCGGCCTTCGCGGCTACGAAGCTTCGCCTTCGGGCCTTCGGCCCTCCGGCTCAGCTTATATAGTTACACAGATTTTATTATACGTAGAAAAGCTTTGTTTTCTCGCAGCTCGGCCTCCGGCCTCGCAGGCTATCGCGCCTCTACGGGACGCTCCGGGCCTTCGGCCCTACGCGGAGCTCGGCCTGCGGCCTTCGCTGGGGTTCGAAGCGAACCGTCGGGCCTGCGGCCCTCCGGTTCGCTTATTGAGACAGTTAGGAAGGGCAGTTTCACCGCGTGGGCTCGCCCGTCGGGCCTTCGGCCCTCGGGCTCGCGCGGAGAGCACCTCGATCGTGACGCTCCGGGCCTTCGGCCCTACGCGGAGCTCGGCCTTCGGCCTTCGCGGGCTTGACGCCTCGCCATCGGGCCTTCGGCCCTCAGGCTCGGCTTATTAAGATACTGGGGTTGTTGAACGCTTGGTAGCTCGATTTGCTCGAAGCTCGGCCTTCGGCCTCGCTTTAAATTACTTGGGGGTGACGCGCTTGGGCACTCGGGTCGAAGCTCCGGGCCTTCGGCCCTCCGCGAGGTCGGCCTTCGGCCTCCCACCCTGAAGCTCGCCCTTCGGGCTCGCTTAACATAGATTTATATTGGTTCTGGTAATGTTCCGGCCCTCCTGCAGCGAGGCCTTCGGCCTCGCCCAAAATTACTGGGGTTCGGGACCCCCTTGGGCCCCGGGAGTGAAGCTCCGGGCCTTCGGCCCTCCGCGGGGTCGGCCTTCGGCCTACCGGCCTGAAGCTCGCCCTTCGGGCTCGCTTAACTTACTTGGGATTTTGGCTTTTTGTTCGGGGTCGCCGCCATCTTGAATTTTTTTCCAAATTTTTTTTCAGATTATCACTCCTAGGCCCAAATAATGCCCGCATGCCAAATTTCAGCGCGATCGGACCATTATTTCGAAAAATCCATACAAAATTTTTTTTGTGCAAAAAATCTGAAAAAATTTTTTTCGGAATCTGGAGAGCCCAAAAGTCACGCACAGCGATTTCCAGCTCGATCGGATGAAAAAAAATTTTTCGAAAAAAAAAAAAAATTTTTTTTGCAAAAATTTTTTGCCCACCTGACAGCTCTCGGGGTCCTCTATGACATTTGGTCGAGCACCCCCCACCTATCTCCCCCCGTTTAAGAGTTCCCATACAAACTTTGACGGGCCCTACGGCGGCCATCTTGGATCCGAGAATCACAAAAACACTTTTTCTTTAATCTAGGTCCCTCAGGGATTCTACCACAAAAAAATCCGGCTCGAAGGACCATTTTGAAAATTAGGTGCAAAATTTTTTTTTTTTTTTTACAAAAATTTTTGCGGCTTCAAAAACTGTCAGCAGTTCCCTATGACATTTGGTCGAGCACCCCCCACCTAGGTTTCACCGTTTAGCCGGGCCGTCGAACATTTTTTGACCAGGGAGCAAATCCTGAAATGTCAGATTTTTCCCGGTGCCTCGGGACCGCCCTCTATACGACCGTATACAACACTATACCCCACCATACCTCCTTCTGGGAGATCAATTGGATATGTCAGAAATCAGTGGTAATGCAGCTATATATATTATTAACTAGTTTTTTGCTCTGTGCGCGAGGCCCAAGGGCCTCGCGGGCCTCTCTTTTTGTCGACTGGAGGAAAGGAGGCCTGGAGATTTATTTTTTATTTTCTTTTATTTATTTATTATTGTTTTTGTATTATTTTTTAATTATGTTGCAGTTTTTGGGCTTAAGAGCTGGACTCCTGCAGCTCGGCCTTCGGCCTCGCGAGCTGTCAGGCCTCTGAGGGACGCTTCGGGCCTTCGGCCCTACGCGGAGCTCGGCCTTCGGCCTTCGCGGATTGTCGAAACGAATCGTCGGGCCTGCGGCCCTCCGATTCGTTTTCATGTTACACTTTTTCATTGCGTAGCATGGATGCCTTGGACTCCTGCAGCTCGGCCTTCGGCCTCGCGAGCTGGCACGCCTCTGAGGGACGCTTCGGGCCTTCGGCCCTACGCGGAGCTCGGCCTTCGGCCTTCGCAGATTGACGGAACGAATCGTCGGGCCTGCGGCCCTCCGATTCGTTTTCATGTTACACTTTTTCATTGAGTAGCATAGATGCGTTGGACTCCTGCAGCTCGGCCTTCGGCCTCGCGAGCTAGCGCGCCTGTGTTGGACGCTTCGGGCCTTCGGCCCTACGCGGAGCTCGGCCTTTGGCCTTCGCAGATTGTCGAAACGAATCGTCGGGCCTGCGGCCCTCCGATTCGTTTTCATGTTACACTTTTTCATTGAGTAGCATGGAATCACTGGACTCCAGCAGCTCGGCCTCCGGCCTCGCAGGCTATCGCGCCTCTATGGGACGCTCCGGGCCTTCGGCCCTACGCGGAGCTCGGCCTGCGGCCTTCGCTGGGGTTCGAAGCGAACCGTCGGGCCTGCGGCCCTCCGGCTCGCTTATTAAGACAGTTAGGAAGGGCAGTTTCACCGCGTGGGCTCGCCCGTCGGGCCTTCGGCCCTCGGGCTCGCGCGGAGAGCACCTCGATCGTGACGCTCCGGGCCTTCGGCCCTACGCGGAGCTCGGCCTTCGGCCTTCGCGGGCTTGACGCCTCGCCATCGGGCCTTCGGCCCTCAGGCTCGGCTTATTAAGATACTGGGGTTGTTGAACGCTTGGTAGCTCGATTTGCTCGGAGCTCGGCCTTCGGCCTCGCTTTAAATTACTTGGAGGTGACGCGCTTGGGCCCTCGGGGTGAAGCTCCGGGCCTTCGGCCCTCCGCGAGGTCGGCCTTCGGCCTCCCACCCTGAAGCTCGCCCTTCGGGCTCGCTTAACATAGATTTATATTGTTTCTGGTAATGTTCCGGCCCTCCTGCAGCGAGGCCTTCGGCCTCGCCCAAAATTACTGGGGTGGGGGACCCCCTCGGGCCCCTGGAGTAAAGCTCCGGGCCTTCGGCCCTCCGCGGGGTCGGCCTTCGGCCTCCCGGCCTGAAGCTCGCCCTTCGGGCTCGCTTAACTTACTTGGGATTTTGACTTTTTGTTCGGGGTCGCCGCCATCTTGAATTTTTTTCCAAATTTTTTTTCAGATTATCACTCCTGGGCCCAAATAATGCCCGCATGCCAAATTTCAGCGCGATCGGACCATTATTTCGAAAAATCCATACAAAATTTTTTTTGTGCAAAAAATCTGAAAAAATTTTTTTCGGAATCTGGAGAGCACAAAAGTCACGCACAGCGATTTCCAGCTCGATAGGATAAAAAAATTTTTTTCGAAAAAAAAAAAAATTTTTTTTTGCAAAAATTTTTTGCCCATCGAATGGCTCTCGGGGTCCTCTATGACATTTGGTCGAGCACCCCGCACCTATCTCCCCCCGTTTAAGAGTTCCCATACAAACTTTGACGGGCCCTACGGCGGCCATCTTGGATCCGAGAATCACAAAAACACTTTTTCTTTAATCTAGGTCCCTCAGAGATTCTACCACAAAAAAATCAGGCTCGAAGGACCATTTTAAAAATTTGGTGCAAAATTTTTTTTTTTTTTTGCAAAAATTTTTGTGGCTTCAAAAACTGTCAGCAGTTCCCTATGACATTTGGTCGAGCACCCCCCGTCTAACTTTCACCGTTGAGCCAGGCCGTCGAACATTTTTTGACCAGGGAGCAAATCCTGAAATGTCAGATTTTTCCCTAGGTCACCAGAGCGCCCTCTATGCAACCGTATATAACACTAACCCCCACCAATACTCCTTCTGGGAGAACAATCATGTCATTCAGAAATCAGTGGTAATGCAGCTATAATAATATTAACTAGTTTTTTGCTCTGTGCGCGAGGCCCAAGGGCCTCGCGGGCCTCTCTTTTTGTCGACTGGAGGGGTGGAGGACTCGAGATTTATTTTTTATTTTCTTTAATTTTTTTATTATTGTTTTTGTATTGTTTTCTACTTTTATCGCAGTTTTTGGGCTTTTGAGCTGGACTCCTGCAGCTCGGCCTTCGGCCTCGCGAGCTGTCAGGCCTCTGAGGGACGCTTCGGGCCTTCGGCCCTACGCGGAGCTCGGCCTTCGGCCTTCGCAGGTTGTCGAAACGAATCGTCGGGCCTGCGGCCCTCCGATTCGTTTTCATGTTACACTTTTTCATTGAGTAGCATGGGGGTTCTGGACTCAAGCAGCTCGGCCTTCGGCCTCGCGAGCTGGCGCGCCTGTGTTGGACGCTTCGGGCCTTCGGCCCTACGCGGAGCTCGGCCTTCGGCCTTCGCAGGTTGTCGAAACGAATCGTCGGGCCTGCGGCCCTCCGATTCGTTTTCAAGTTACACTTTTTCATTGAGTAGCATAGGAGTTCTGGACTCAAGCAGCTCGGCCTTCGGCCTCGCGAGCTAGCTCGCCTGTATTGGACGCTTCGGGCCTTCGGCCCTACGCGGAGCTCGGCCTTCGGCCTTCGCGGGTACGAAGCTTCGCCTTCGGGCCTTCGGCCCTCAGGCTCAGCTTAAATAGTTACACAGCTTTTATTATAAGTAGAAAAACTTTGTTTTCTCGCAGCTCGGCCTCCGGCCTCGCAGGCTACCGCGCCTCTATGGGACGCTCCGGGCCTTCGGCCCTACGCGGAGCTCGGCCTGCGGCCTTCGCTGGGGTACGAAGCGGACCGTCGGGCCTGCGGCCCTCCGGTTCGCTTATTAAGACAGTTAGGAAGGGCAGTTTCACCGCGTGGGCTCGCCCGTCGGGCCTTCGGCCCTCGGGCTCGCGCGGAGAGCACCTCGATCGTGACGCTCCGGGCCTTCGGCCCTACGCGGAGCTCGGCCTCCGGCCTTCGCGGGCTTGACGCCTCGCCATCGGGCCTTCGGCCCTCAGGCTCGGCTTATTAAGATACAGGGGTTGCTGAACGCTTGGTAGCTCGATTTGCTCGGAGCTCGGCCTTCGGCCTCGCTTTAAATTACTTGGGGATGACGCGCTTGGGCACTCGGGTCGAAGCTCCGGGCCTTCGGCCCTCCGCGAGGTCGGCCTTCGGCCTACCACCCTGAAGCTCGCCCTTCGGGCTCGCTTAACATAGATTTATATTGTTTCTGGTAATGTTCCGGCCCTCCTGCAGCGAGGCCTTCGGCCTCGCCCAAAATTACTGGGGTTGGGGACTCTCTTGGGCCCCGGGAGTGAAGCTCCGGGCCTTCGGCCCTCCGCGGGGTCGGCCTTCGGCCTCCCGGCCTGAAGCTCGCCCTTCGGGCTCGCTTAACTTACTTGGGATTTTGACTTTTTGTTCGGGGTCGCCGCCATCTTGGATTTTTTTCCAAATTTTTTTTCAGATTATCACTCCTGGGCCCAAATAATGCCCGCATGCCAAATTTCAGCGCGATCGGACTATTATTTCGAAAAATCCATACAAAATTTTTTTTGTGCAAAAAATCTGAAAAAATTTTTTTCGGAATCTGGAGAGCCCAAAAGTCACGCACAGCGATTTCCAGCTCGATCGGATGAAAAAAAATTTTTCGAAAAAAAAAAAAAAATTTTTTTTGCAAAAATTTTTTGCCCACCTGACAGCTCTCGGGGTCCTCTATGACATTTGGTCGAGCACCCCCCACCTATCTCCCCCCGTTTAAGAGTTCCCATACAAACTTTGACGGGCCCTACGGCGGCCATCTTGGATCCGAGAATCACAAAAACACTTTTTCTTTAATCTAGGACCCTCAGAGATTCTACCACCAAAAAATCCGGCTCGAAGGACCATTTTGAAAATTTGGTGCAAAATTTTTTTTTTTTTTTTGCAAAAATTTTGGTGGCTTTAAAAACTGTCAGCAGTTCCCTATGACATTTGGTCGAGCACCCCCCACCTAGGTCTCACCGTTTAGCCGGGCCGTCGAACATTTTTTGACCAGGGAGCAAATCCTGAAATGTCAGATTTTTCCCTAGGTCACAAGAGCGCCCTCTATGCAACCGTATATAACACTAACCCCCACCAATACTCCTTCTGGGGAGAACAATCATGTCATTCAGAAATGAGTGGTAATGCAGCTATATATATTATTAACTAGTTTTTTGCTCTGTGCGCGAGGCCCAAGGGCCTCGCGGGCCTCTCTTTTTGTCGACTGGAGGAGTGGAGGAGGACTCGAGATTTATTTTTTATTTTCTTTAATTTTTTTATTATTGTTTTTGTATTATTTTCTACTTTTATCGCAGTTTTTGGGCTTTTGAGCTGGACTCCTGCAGCTCGGCCTTCGGCCTCGCGAGCTGTCAGGCCTCTGAGTGACGCTTCGGGCCTTCGGCCCTACGCGGAGCTCGGCCTTCGGCCTTCGCAGATTGTCGAAACGAATCGTCGGGCCTGCGGCCCTCCGATTCGTTTTCATGTTACACTTTTTCATTGAGTAGCATGGATGCGTTGGACTCCTGCAGCTCGGCCTTCGGCCTCGCGAGCTGGCGCGCCTGTGTTGGACGCTTCGGGCCTTCGGCCCTACGCGGAGCTCGGCCTTCGGCCTTCGCAGATTGTCGAAACGAATCGTCGGGCCTGCGGCCCTCCGATTCGTTTTCATGTTACACTTTTTCATTGAGTAGCATGGGAGTTCTGGACTCAAGCAGCTCGGCCTTCGGCCTCGCGAGCTGGCTCGCCTGTGTTGGACGCTTCGGGCCTTCGGCCCTACGCGGAGCTCGGCCTTCGGCCTTCGCAGGTTGTCGAAACGAATCGTCGGGCCTACGGCCCTCCGATTCGTTTTCATGTTACACTTTTTCATTGAGTAGCATGGGAGTTCTGGACTCAAGCAGCTCGGCCTTCGGCCTCGCGAGCTGGCTCGCCTGTGTTGGACGCTTCGGGCCTTCGGCCCTACGCGGAGCTCGGCCTTCGGCCTTCGCAGGTTGTCGAAACGAATCGTCGGGCCTACGGCCCTCCGATTCGTTTTCATGTTACACTTTTTCATTGAGTAGCATGGGTGCGTTGGACTCTGGCAGCTCGGCCTTCGGCCTCGCGAGCTGGCGCGCCTGTGTTGGACGCTTCGGGCCTTCGGCCCTACGCGGAGCTCGGCCTTCGGCCTTCGCAGATTGTCGAAACGAATCGTCGGGCCTGCGGCCCTCCGATTCGTTTTCATGTTACACTTTTTCATTGAGTAGCATGGGAGTTCTGGACTCAAGCAGCTCGGCCTTCGGCCTCGCGAGCTGGCTCGCCTGTATTGGACGCTTCGGGCCTTCGGCCCTACGCGGAGCTCGGCCTTCGGCCTTCGCGGCTACGAAGCTTCGCCTTCGGGCCTTCGGCCCTCCGGCTCAGCTTATATAGTTACACAGATTTTATTATACGTAGAAAAGCTTTGTTTTCTCGCAGCTCGGCCTCCGGCCTCGCAGGCTATCGCGCCTCTACGGGACGCTCCGGGCCTTCGGCCCTACGCGGAGCTCGGCCTGCGGCCTTCGCTGGGGTTCGAAGCGAACCGTCGGGCCTGCGGCCCTCCGGTTCGCTTATTGAGACAGTTAGGAAGGGCAGTTTCACCGCGTGGGCTCGCCCGTCGGGCCTTCGGCCCTCGGGCTCGCGCGGAGAGCACCTCGATCGTGACGCTCCGGGCCTTCGGCCCTACGCGGAGCTCGGCCTTCGGCCTTCGCGGGCTTGACGCCTCGCCATCGGGCCTTCGGCCCTCAGGCTCGGCTTATTAAGATACTGGGGTTGTTGAACGCTTGGTAGCTCGATTTGCTCGAAGCTCGGCCTTCGGCCTCGCTTTAAATTACTTGGGGGTGACGCGCTTGGGCACTCGGGTCGAAGCTCCGGGCCTTCGGCCCTCCGCGAGGTCGGCCTTCGGCCTCCCACCCTGAAGCTCGCCCTTCGGGCTCGCTTAACATAGATTTATATTGGTTCTGGTAATGTTCCGGCCCTCCTGCAGCGAGGCCTTCGGCCTCGCCCAAAATTACTGGGGTTCGGGACCCCCTTGGGCCCCGGGAGTGAAGCTCCGGGCCTTCGGCCCTCCGCGGGGTCGGCCTTCGGCCTACCGGCCTGAAGCTCGCCCTTCGGGCTCGCTTAACTTACTTGGGATTTTGGCTTTTTGTTCGGGGTCGCCGCCATCTTGAATTTTTTTCCAAATTTTTTTTTCAGATTATCACTCCTAGGCCCAAATAATGCCCGCATGCCAAATTTCAGCGCGATCGGACCATTATTTCGAAAAATCCATACAAAATTTTTTTTGTGCAAAAAATCTGAAAAAATTTTTTTCGGAATCTGGAGAGCCCAAAAGTCACGCACAGCGATTTCCAGCTCGATCGGATGAAAAAAAATTTTTCGAAAAAAAAAAAAAAATTTTTTTTGCAAAAATTTTTTGCCCACCTGACAGCTCTCGGGGTCCTCTATGACATTTGGTCGAGCACCCCCCACCTATCTCCCCCCGTTTAAGAGTTCCCATACAAACTTTGACGGGCCCTACGGCGGCCATCTTGGATCCGAGAATCACAAAAACACTTTTTCTTTAATCTAGGTCCCTCAGGGATTCTACCACAAAAAAATCCGGCTCGAAGGACCATTTTGAAAATTAGGTGCAAAATTTTTTTTTTTTTTTTTACAAAAATTTTTGCGGCTTCAAAAACTGTCAGCAGTTCCCTATGACATTTGGTCGAGCACCCCCCACCTAGGTTTCACCGTTTAGCCGGGCCGTCGAACATTTTTTGACCAGGGAGCAAATCCTGAAATGTCAGATTTTTCCCGGTGCCTCGGGACCGCCCTCTATACGACCGTATACAACACTATACCCCACCATACCTCCTTCTGGGAGATCAATTGGATATGTCAGAAATCAGTGGT
>JALPQI010032026.1:0-16222 GCA_025490895.1 Thaumatotibia leucotreta
GATATCAAAATTGTTAAGCGGATAATCCTAGGTTTGCTCAGCAACCAAATTGTTAATGCTGAACATATTTTTCACTTGAAAATAGAGATTTTCTTTTTTGTTAGCTTGATTTCTATTATGAGCAGAACTTGTGAAGGTTTTCATAACGTTTAGATTGCTCTTAAATTTAAGTAAACGGAGAGTACGTATAAGATACCAATCATTAATAGAATCTAAAACATAAAAATAATTATGGCTGACTTTTTATAGATTCATTTTCTTTGATACATAATATCGTGAAACACATTCGCAGATATATTTTTACGTTAATACTAATAATGTAATAATTTTACCAAGAAATGTACGTAAACTTAAGATTTTAAGTTCGTAATAAACCTAAGATTGTGTTTTAAAAGTACATTATTATGGAATAATGCAAGTTTTTAGGTTTGTTTACAGTATTTTTAGATTGTACTGACGATTGCTATAGGTACAAATTTTATTTGATGGGCTGTATACCTCAAAAGGAATAAAATAAAACCCTTATTATATATTTCTAATCTTAACCAAGTACCTTATTCATAGAAAGCAATTCTTTATCGGCACATGTGTTTCCTCATACGTATAAGTTGGGACTCTTTAAACGAAGCGTGATAATCACCAAATTAAAAATTTTAAAAACCGACTTCAACCGGTTTCTATGACATTTGTTATATTCAAAGAATGATCCTCCAACCCCTAATCATTAAGGAGTTATTATTCCTTTCATCACCAGCTCACTCACATGAGACTATGGCCACCTAAAGGCAAATACTCGAATAGCTTCCGAAATACATGAAATAATTATGTTATATTTAAACAATTATCCTCCAACTCCTAATCGCTAAGGAGTTTTACCTACCTTACGTCATCAATTCAGCTCACCAACATGAAAGGATGATCACCTAAAGGCAAATACTCAAATAGCTTCCAAAATACACGAAATATGTTATATTTAAAGATTTATCCCCCAACTCCTAATTGCTAAGGAGTTGTACCTTCCATCATCAGATCACCAACTTAAGATGTTCATGACTAGATGCAAATACTTGATTAGTCTTCGAAAATAAATGAAAAATGTCATGTGTGCCTACAACATTTGAAGAGTTCCCTCGATTTCTCCAGGATCCCATCATCAGATCGGGATTCGGTGACAATGGGACCAACTAGAAGGTATACCCTTTCAAACAAAAAAATAATTTTTCAAATCGGTCCACGCGTCTTCGAGTAATCGGGGAACATACATAAAAAAAAAAAAAAAGATTTCGACGAATTGTAAACCTCCTCCTTTTTGAAGTCGGTTAAAAAGCATCTAGCTGGCTAGGCGGCAACATACGTATTTTGGTCAACAGTCATTTCATAATTAAACAAAAATATAATGTCATCATTGCCCTTATAATAAAAATTCAACTCTTCAAAATGCAATATGCCAAGCTCCATAATTCCACAGAAAATTCCAATAGCCATACAAAACTTTGTACCATTCGAAAGTTTTAACGTGCACAAAGCAATAAAGTAGATTCGTATAAACAACCAGAACGTGCCGACAGCTCGATACATCCCGTTGGAAACTATTCAGTTCTGGCTATTTATTAGCTCTAACAAAATAGGTGCTATTAGCAAGCAAATACTGATCTATATTAGCTCTATGGAGCAAGTGAATGGTGTTATGCAACCTGTACACACGCATTTTTATCCAAAAGGGATATGTTCTTTGGTGCTTTAGTTTATCCTTTGTCTACTCCCCAATGGCTATCAGAAAAGAATGGTAATTAAGAGTTATGACCACATCTTTGCTACTTTTCTTGAGTTTTTGACATGTTATTTTCATTAGATATGAATAGAAATGAAAACATTTTGATGGCCATAAAGCGCTGTATAGGATGTAAATCTAGAACGGGGAAGCTTTCAAATGGGAGTTAATATATGTGAGACATAGTAAGTACATTTAACTGAAATAAAGAATATCCGTACAAAATACCCCCACCAGCAATAATATGCATCACCTAGGTAATATTGTTACCTAGGTGATGCGTCTTACAACGCTCCTTATTGACAGGTAATTTCTGACGTGGTTGCCATAACTTTAATTTCATGACGCATTGTTATTGTACTGTAATGTCTTGTAAACTTTTGATTTAATAAATAAATAACTCCCATAATAATGTCTACGCCTGCATTGCTGTTGCTACCAAAATCTTAATAAAGAAATGCTGTATGGTCATAATTAAAAGTAACTGTAAATAACGAATACACTGATGAGTCCCGTGCCTCATCTTAATTTATTGCCCGTTGAATGTAAACACGGCATTGTTTGGTAATCATATTGTGAAAAAGTGAATAACAAAAATAATGATTCAATATAAATTTTCCAAATGTAAAGAGTCGATACACGGATACACGAGTACGTTTAGAAAATGAGTATCATTACGATAAGTTGTTTACGAACAGTAATCAAAGCAGATCGCGTATAAAGAGACTTTATGGAAAGAATCATTATTCTGTAACGAATGTTAATAAGCTTATATTTATGTTGATAGAGGCTTTAGAAAAAGTCGTCTTTGAAGAAAAACCTGTCCGCGTGCTATTTGTGAGAGAAAGAAAATTTAAAAATGTGAACAATTGTAATTTGATCTCGGAATCGGTATCAGCATCATTAAAATAGAGATCATGCATAAAACGGTCCTTTAACACTTGATATTGACCGTTTTGTATGCGTTTATAAGAACGTTCTGCTGAATGTGGTCAATACCATGATATTTGCATAATTTTCCATGATACAACTTGGGCCTATGAATTCTGTAATAGTGATAATGAACCGTAACTTGATGGCTTAGAGTCGAAATGGAATTTCAGTGTAGAACTGACGCGAATCTATTATGCTGGAGATCTGTTTCGGTTTTTAATGCCTCTTTTGTTTAGAACGAGCTGTCATGTGCCAGTTCTTTTGAACTTGGGCTTGTCAAATTTAGTTCAAAGTTCAAACTGTTTTTCTTTTGTTTGCCAAATAAACTTAAAGAAGCCTAATTTTAGTAAAATAATATACAGTGTGTTACCACAATGCAGGCTTTTATTGAAACCGATGAATGAGGTCGAGATTTTTAGCCAAACCGTGAGGGTTAATTTATTGGGTTAAAATATATTTAAAAAGTAATTAACTTTCTTAGAAAAGTTTGTAATTGATAGATAGATAGATCGTTTATTTGTACTAATTATACATTGTCAGCTTATACATGGGTACACTAGGTAAATCTTTATAAACAATTTATGTCATGACATTAGGTACTACTATCATAGTAGTTCAATAACATTTATTGAATGTAAATTATTATAAAATTAGAAATAATATAGAATTACATTGTTGATCACAAATAAAATGAATAGGTACATTAAATTAAAATATGAAAATTACAATGTCAGGTTTGATTCAAATAGAACGTCAGTTGGCACTTAAACCTACGACATATTCACTCACTCGCTCTGAAACTCTCTTACAGAGTAGTAAGCCTTCGCGGTGCAGAATGTTTTGAGCTGATGTGTGAAGCGTGTGGCGCTCTGTACTTAAATTTCTAATAGTTTCAGGAATTTTGTTATAGATCTTTGCGCCTATTACTCTAAGGGAGTTACCTACTTTCTGCAATCGATGTGTCGGGACCATCAATGCTGGTTTTCTTCTCGCGGAGAAGGTCTTAGCCATTGGGAACTCGTCGAGGTTCCTTCTCACATATTTACCTACTTCGAAAATAAAGAGGGAAGGAACTGTCATGATCCCTAGTCTCACAATTAGTTGTCGGGCGGGTTCGTCCTGGGGGACTCGACATATCAGTCGAATCACTTTTTTTTGTAAGATAAATGGACGGTCTCTATCAGCTGCCAAGCCCCAAAGGTCGATTCCTCTGACTAGGTGTGCATGAAAGTATGCGAAGTATGCTGTCAGCAGGCCCTGCTCCGACAACGTATGTTTAAGGCGTGTTATAGCATAGTAGGCTGAGTTTAGTTTTTTACAGATCGCGTCAATGTGCTCACCCCACTGCAAGCCGCTATCAAAAATAAACCCAACATAACGAGCATGATCCACGGGCTCCACTTGTACGCCATTCGCAGTTAAATCGAGTGTCGCCTGTACCTTACAGCTTAATGAGAATTGGAGAAGGTTCGTTTTCTCGACGTTTAACTGCATGCCATTAGCCAGAAACCAGTGTAGCAATTTGAATATCACGCTCATGGCATTATTTTGCAGTTCGTTCTGTGAAGACCCATTGATGATAGCGCATATGTCATCTGCGTACATAATAAATGTAACAATGGAGCTGTGGAATGGCAGATCATTCATTAGAAGAGCGAACACGCTGTTTCCTACATTCAGCCCTGGGGGACAGATCTATTGAATTTAAACTTTCGTAAGGCATAATAACTACAAATATAATTTAACAGCTATACGTATATATAATTTAACGATGTACGCGTCGTGAACGTGGGCTCAGTGCTTGATATTGGAGACCTAGGCTCTCCGAAACATGTCGCGCGTAGTGAAGATGCGTAGAAAATACACGTGAGTTTAACCGCATTATTATATTTTTAGAAGAATGTAAGTACTTCAAAATGATTCGCTAATTAGCGTTTGACAATGACAGATCGCAGCCACTTGCAGCGTTTGACAGCTAAGCAGCACACGCGGTACATTGACAGTTCGAAGGAAATAAAATTGATTGTAGAGTCAATTTTAATATTTGTCTACAGTTAATACTAAAAAATGAATGCTTGTAAAGCGTATCATTAACACAATTTATTAAAAGCCTGGGTCATGGTAACATACTGTATACTATACAGGGTGAAATTAAAAATGTGATATAATAAGACGTATGAAGACAGCAAGATTTAGTAGGAAACAATTTTTTTTTAATATTTTTTTACCGAATCGGTACTTTATTTCACTTTGATTTCATTTTATTTGGATTTCGAATTTTGTAATTATTAATTGTGTCTATTTCAGACGTAAATAAGTGTAATAAAATAGTCACTAGCGCAATATGGGACTTGTTACACGAAATAAATTATTTACAATTCAATTTCAATAATATCACGATGATAGGTATTTTTCAATTTTTTTATTAGATCAAGGTTATCTTAAATAGAATATTTAAATATTACATAGAAAATCTTCCTGAGAGCAAATAAAATGATTTAAGATACAAGACACAAACATGAGGAACAAAATACATAAATTAATACCAGTTCTAAAACACAAAAAGCTATATTTCAAGATGAAAGAGAAACTATAATCGCCACCTCATAAAACAACCGAAGTGTCATTTACTCCACACTAACAAGAGATCGTCTTTTTGTGTGGAAAAAATGCAGCCAAGGCCCGTAATTCAAACATAATTGCACATAAATATACGTATATTGCGTTAGAAATAAGGCAAGTAAGAGTCACAGAGATTTTTTGGTTCCGTGTCAAGAACAAACAAGTATGTATATTTTTTTAATTTGTGTGTTAGGATGGCTCAGAAATTAATCTCCATACGAAACTTATTGCCAAGTCATTAACAGTTGCTAATATTTATTAGCCGCCGTGTGGTGACGGCAGTAAGAATACATTTGTCATCACCCCAACTCCTCCTGCAGGTATCGTAAGAATCGACTAAGGGATTGAAGTGTCACTGCCCATTATTGTATAAAAGATTGATGATGGGCAGCAGCGTCATCATAGTGGACACATTACTGCGAACGCCAATCCGCTTGCCCAGCGTAGCGATTATGGGCATTTACCTCCTAATGCGTCTATAGGCATAGTTAATAGGAGAGGCCTACGTCCAGCAGTGGACTATCATAGGCTGATGATGATGATGATGAAGACCTCAAAACCTGTGTTCGAAAAATGGGTGATTATGGAATAATGTTTTGAAAAATTCATGACGGTGTGAAAAATTGTTTACAAAAGTTATGCAAGTAAGCGCCATGTAGGTTCAAAACTTTCTTAATAAGGAATCGAAACAGTACTCCTGCAGGCCCCAGAAACTAACGCGAACTGGCATCCCGCCAAACATTGTTATAGACGTATTAGGACTAATTTATCATCGGGTTATGTCGCTAAGGATTTTAGCGAATATTGACTTGTATTTTTGTACCACTACAACGGTTATTGACTTTTGTGTTACGATATTAACAAACAAGGATGTTACCGGATGGTTGGCAGGGTTTTTCTCTTATAGTTTTGTGAGCTATCACAGCCATGTAGGTACATAAAGTTAGCGTTAAGTAGAAGTAATTTCCTATATTTTTTTATATATGAACAGAAAACTCCTACTTCACAAATAAGTATCAAAACATTGGACTTCCTAGAAACCCTTAATTTTCGAAAATTTTTGTCCCCGAAATCACAAATTTCGGGGATTTTTCTTTGTCACTCTACTGACAATGTAAAAGTTGCAGAACATTCTCAAAATTGCGGGAATACTCGGAAATTTCCGAGAATTTTCATGAGAATTTAAAGAATAAGTTCTCATTGAGAATGTTTCTATGAGAACTTATAAGAAAGTATTACGAAGAAAATTGTATTTCACAATTGAGTAAGCAAGGCATAAAATATACCTTAAAAGGCATGTACTCGTAACAAGGGTTATGTCATGATTAGATTGCTGGTAAAATTTGAATTGCCGAGAAGATTCTCCATAGAAGTTTCGCAACTTACGAAACTCTTCCTCGGTACATTGCTATACTCTACGCCTTCGACTTCGCTGACTTTGACTTCATTGATAATGAGAAATCCCTGAAAATTACGAACTTTGTGTTCGCTATAGCAAGCCAGCTCTTGGGTACCAAAACAATGGCGTTCTTACTCGAAAGTCCTACTCGAAACATCGGAAGACATTAATGTCCCACTTTGTTAAAATAATTATGATTACGTTAAAATTATTACGTTTTTGAAATCTGTAGATCTGATGGCTTTGCATATTATTGGTGCGATATAGATTTCCCGTTTTTTACTAAATTTATTGATAAAAGTGGGACGGATAGTCTGTATCGCGGTTATAATTATGCTGTCGCACCAGTCATAATAATATTATACTAAGCCTACATATCTGTATATTTTTCTCCGTCTATACCTATAACTTAGTAACTACTATATTACTAGTAAACTTATCCGTATACTCTTGGGTCGACTCATTCGTTTTTCGTCACAAAATTTGTCCGATTCTGCTTTCGTCACCCATTCTTCATTCGTCAAGTTAGTCTGCAGTCATTGTCGTCTTTGACCATAATAAGTTGTTGACCTTTTTCTTATTTCGACTCAATCGTTTTTTGTCGTTTCGTATTTGGTCATATTCTAAGTTGGTACCGACTTAAGACTATGAAAATATACGAAAAACATAGATTTAACACGGCTGCCCTATATCAAAACCTAGTAACTGCTTCAGACCAAATTTTACAGGAGAGCATAAAAACATAAAAGTGTCTGCCAAAATTTTTTTTTAAATAAGAGATAAAAAACTGAACATAAATCGGTTGAATAGTAATCACTGTACCAATTTACATCGTAATCATATAATTTACTCGTAATACGCACGTTTTATATCCCTTACTAACTTTGAAAACGTATTCAGCCATATCAATTTCGTCCATATCCCAAGTTCAATACCTAGTAAGGGCCCTTACTAGGTATTGAACCATTATAAACTGGTAGTACCGTCATCAAACTCAAAAGATGTTCTAAATTAAAACCTAGTGTTTCTTTCTGTTAACATAATTGATGGTTTTAAATGAAACGAGCACATTAAGAACAATATTTATTAAAAAAAATACTTATCACTGTATCAATTAACATCGTAATCATATAATTTAGTCTTAAATTTCAAAAATTAATTGGCGTCACCCTGACCACCGTGAACTAAATCAATAGATGCGTTGTTAACTGGAAGATCATTCCAGAAAGATTTCCTCGAATCCGGCCGGTAATGCCTCTGGGGCTTGCTATGACAGCAGGGCTGGACTTCTCGTTGAATTTCGGCATGAGGAAGTCCAGCTCGTACAAAGTCTATTTGAATCTGTAATATTAATAATAACATGACAACATATTCAATTAAAAGTTAAGATGGAAGAATATGAATGTCAAACCTTGTTTACCTTGTTTACCTTGTTTTTTTCTTTGCCATTCATACTGGTTTTCAGGTTCGATTGTTTATACGGTGGGATTAAATTTTTCAAAACATATAATTATCTTATATTAAACATGCATTATTTGAATTTATGTTGTTAAATTATGATGAAGTACCCCAATTTAAATGCTTTATATTTGCTTAGAGTGCTTTTGTAGTATATTCATAATAAATAATTAAACATTAGGGTACAATGTACAATCGTACATAAATCGATCCTAGATCCACAGTAAGCTCAATAAAGTTTCTGTTATGGGTACTAGATGATAATACATATACAGTATAATAGATACTTTACAATAAATAATTTATATAAATATAGTTATTGCTAGAATATGCTACTCCACATTAATACACCTTTATTTAGCAGATATGTTATAAGCCTTTATAAACTCACAACAATATGCACTGATTAATTTGAAAAACTACTATTAAATGTATTTGTATTCAATTGATTTATAGCTTTGTACCGAGTTGACAAAAATTAAAGATGGACGGCAAACAGGCAAAATTACCCTATGAGGCTATGACTAATGACAATAAATAGGACAAAATAGGAGCCTAGTAAAATAATAAGCCATTACAGGAATGTGGAGGTATTTATATTTAGTGTATAAATAGTTTCTTTTGCGTTTTGGCTACTGTTGTTATTAATAGTTGCTTCTATCAGGCGTTTCGATCTATGAAACTGTAAATGACGTTTCATTTTGGACAACGATGCAACATAACTATCAAAGCACACAAAATTTCAATTGACACGCGTGTGATTGCGCTAGCGCATCGCCGCGGACTGACTGAACGCACATACTCTCCACGACCCGCGCGCCCCTCGCACTACGATGCTCAGATCAAAAACCTAGTATGGCTCATTGACCAGGCCAATACCTAGTATGTCCAAGCGACTTACTAAGTTTTGATATGGGATATATGCCTTACTAGGATTTAAACTGGTAAACCGTTACTAGACATGCGACTTACTAGGTTTCAAGGCATTTAAATCTCTGGTAATAAAGCCGATTTGCGAGCTGGTGTCTTTATAGTCGGTTGCGGACTTACTAGGTAAGTCCAAAAACATCAAAAAAATATTTTTTAAGAATTTGACCCTTACTAGGTTTTGATATAGGACAGCCGAACAGTGAACATGACGAAAGAAAATTATGACGAGTTAAGAACGAGACGGATTAAGATAAAGACGAACAACAAATTTGAGCGAAGATGAGAAAGACCATCGACGATCGTGACGAATAAATAATGGGTGACGAAAGCAGAATCGGACAAATTTAGGAACGTGACGAAAAACGAACGAGACGACACAAGAGTTTACCACTTATCCTAACACTGACATTACTTGCAAAAGGCTTAGCATATTATTTGTGCGAGATAGATTTCCCGTCTTTTACTAACATTGTTACTAAAAGCGGAACGGATAGTCTCGCGCTGATGTGCTGGCGCACCAATCATATTATACTAAGCCTACATCCGAGTATCTATATGAAGGGTCCACAGAAAGAACATGTTCAATCCTTCTAAAAGTCAGGGCAAATTTGCACCATAATTTATTATAGAAGAAATAACATGTCTAGTCAAGTCAAATCTGAGAAGGAAAATCAACCTTACTTGATTTTCCTTCTCAGATTTGACTTGACTAGACATGTTATTTCTGTGGACCCTTCATATGTTTTTCTCTATCTATTCCTATAACTTGAAAACTACTATATGTCGGAGTCGCGCTTCAGTTGGTGCAGGCAGACCTGTACGACACGTCGAGTCTTCGAACGCCAGAATTGTTTTATTTGCAATGTTTACAATTAATTTGTTAAGAGTTACTAAATCTAGAAAACGATAAGCAATGTATTGCTTGGAGTGGTCTTTGCTTTGGTCCATGCGTCAGGTAGATAATAAAACCCGGTTGAGATCTACCCGCCTGTGAAGCAGGTAGTTTATGACCTGACAGTATAAAAGGTCACTAGCGCTGTTTTCATGATGCATTCGCATTCGCGCGTTAGACTTAGAAAGAAGTAATTCTTGCTTTAGACATTGGAAAGTCAATTCATTCTGATTCCCGCGTTAGACTTCGAAAGATTGATTCTTGCCTAGACTTGGAATAGATTCTAATTATGACCATTCCTTCCCTTAAGTCTTGAGACCGCGAATAGATTTGATTAAGTGCACTCCAGAGTAAGAGGAGTTTGATTAGATTCAATAATTCGTTAGATTCAGATTCAGATCGTCATTTCCTAGCATCCTGACGAAAGTCGTTATTTCTTGTGTTTTGAAATTGGTGAAGCATGGACTCAAACTTAGAACTCTCCAGTCGTTTTCCATTAGTTGTTGTTGTTGTTTAAAGTGTTTTGATTAATCGTGTTTTAAGTGTGTACCTATTGTAATGATCTAAAATTGTAATTACCAATGATTTGAAAAGATTAAAACATACAACCCGCTGAGTTTCTTCCTGGTTCTTCTCTTGTTGTGGTTTAACTCTTGCGAACCAGAGTAGTAATAAAAAGATCTTAATTCATGTTGTGTTTTCATTATGAGTCCATGCCTACATGCATAAGTGCGTAGATAGCTAAACCATCTCCCTATAGCTCGGCCGGACCTGATATGAAGGGCCCTACGCCGAAATATATATTACTGGTAATTTATCCTAACACAGACATTACTTGCAAAATATTTACAAATATCACGCTTATGAATATTGATATTCGGATCATTAATTTCAGGAGATAGTTCCGCCATGTTTATCGCTTGTGGTTTTGAAAGATGGTGTTTAATGGAGGAGTTATTCCTATTTTGGCTCCGGGCTATGAATAATGATTCGCTTTTCCGATAGTTTCTAATATGGCGAATATTGTGGGAGTATTATGGCTTAATTCTTTAAACAAGGTTCTCATGATACGTTTATATATATGAGGGGATAATATGCCATGTTTTTCGTTATTAATAAGCTACAGTTATTTTTGTGACTACATTCAATATAAAAAACTACAATAGTGTTATAATATTGTATGAAGATCCATTATTGCATTACTCAGCGAAGATATAATTATTATAATGGAAAAGCACAGACATTATTATTTTTATAAAGAAGGTACCTAAACTTTTATTATTCAACGATCAGATTTATTTTGGGATTTGGGAGTATCCGAACGGTCGTCGAGCTGTCAAGTTGAATTTGCAACAGCTCATTTAGATAATTAAAATTTATTGTATTTATTGTGTAAAAGTATAACTATTGTGCATAAAATTAGTGTTTAAATAGTGTTAAGGTTTCAGTTAATATAATCTGCTTCAAACAATAACTGGAAATAGTGTAATATAGGACTTGAGTGTAGTAGCTGTCAACGAACGAATTATCGCCGTTGGAATTTGGTGTTCAAATAAATCAGGGGAAGTATTTTGTATTATTTTGTTACACTAACATCACATTTCTATTCAATTAATATCGTGTAACTACATTCTTACATAGCTCACGTATGTGAGCAACGTTTATTCTCATACATTGGCGTAGTGCTGTCTCTCTTTGCTTGACGTATTTGTGGAAGCAAAGTTGATGCAAAACACAATTGCCCCAGACATTACTGACACAATCACACACATTTCAGTATTACTTTTTTGGTCATAAATTGAACATATTAAATTACTTAAATGGAATGATTTCTATCTTCAAAATTTAAAGCTAAATTTTTCTTTTCTTTTACATTGTTCTAGTTACTTTATATTACTTACTAGAATCATTGGAATTCATTTGTTCTTTTTAGTTTAAATATCTTACAGTGTCAATATGTTTTCAGTACAAACCACAAAAGCTGTTACACGCAGTGATGCCATGGCTGCCAAATTAAAACAGGCTCTCAAAGATCTCAAAGATGAAACTGAGTTTAATAAAAAACTTCTACAAGAACAGGAAGAAAGTGAAAAACAATTTGAGCTTGTTGTCCGGACAAACACTTCTCTGAAAGCCCAGCTCGCAAACCAGGATATTGAGTATGAAAATATGCAGGGCGAACGGGATGAATTACTACTGGAAGTGGAGCAGTTCAAGCATTGTCGTGACACACATGAACAGGCTTTACAACGGATTAGAGACCTGGAACATCAGCTGGTGGAGATGGAGGCATACCGTCCACTGCATTCTGCTTGCAAATATTGCTCCGGGCAACCACATAACAATTTAAGTATTTTTGATGAATTCAATAGTTCTAAGGTAGACATGTTGCATGACAGTTTAGTAAGCCCCCCAGAAATTGATATAATAGATTTGACAGAGTCTATTCACAAAGACAGCAATATCGTTATACTGAAGAAATCAAAAAGGATAAAAAGATACTTAAAACTGAAAAGATTTATTAAGAAATCCAACTTGTTATTAAAATGTCATAAACTTTTATTTAAAACAATTCAGGGCACGTCAAACAGTGTGGACTTAAGTGTCGAACTTTTAAATTATCAGAACCAGCTGGACCGCACAGTGGAGGAGTTGAATAATCGGTCCACAGAAATGAAAATATTAGAAGACAAGTTGAGAGATCTCAATAATAAACATGAACTTTCTACTAAAACATTACAGGAATACATAGCTTTCATGTCTAATGTTCTAGAACCTGGGAGCGGGATTCCTCTTCGATTGGACTCGCCGCAGCCACCGACGCGCCCGTCGTCGGTGTCGCCCGCAGCTCGCCCGCCCACACCGGGCCTCTCCACGCCGCGCCTGCCCGTGCCGGGCGTCCCTACACCACGCCTGCTCGTGCCAGGCGTCCCTACACCACGCCTGCCCGTGCCGGGCGTCCCTACACCACGCCTGCTCGTGCCGGGCGTCTCCACGCCACGCCTGCCCGTGCCGGGCGTCTTCATGCCGCGCCAGCCCGTGGTCGGCCTCTCCACACCTTGCCAGCCGACGCCGGCTCGCCGCGCGCTGCGGCTCCCCTTGCCGCGGCCACCTGTGCCCTCGCCCCGCACGCTGGGGCCGGCGCCCCGGGCCGCCGCGCCCGCTCCGGCGCCCTCGCCCCCTCGCCTGCCCCGGCGGCCTCCAGCCCGGTGCGCCCCCGCCGCGCCGCGTCCCGGCCCGGCGCCCTCCACCCCGCCGCGTCCCGGCCCACAGCCCCGCACGGTCGTCTACTCCGATGACATCGGGGCCGGCCTCGGAGCGTTGCTGAGCGGCTCTCTCCGGCAGAAGGTCACCAATGTGTGTATGCGCGGCGCCTCCGTCGAGACTATCGCGGACCGTATGGCGAAGGATAAGTTAGATAGGGGCACGACTCTCGTCGTGCACCTAGGGAATAGTGTAGGCGTGAGGAAATCTCACCTGGGAGCGCTCGTTCGAACCCTGTCAGATATTGAGCGACGTGGAATTTGTAAAATTATTCTGTGCGCCTTTCCTTACGTGAGTAATGCTTCGTATGGGCACAACATTAGAGTGTCCGAATTAAATTCCACGTTGTACAATGTGACATGTTACAACTGTAACTATCATTTCTTCGATCTGAATCGATTTTATAGAAGAAATTGTTTAATATTCGAATTGTATGATAGCCATATGTATTTATCTAAAGAATGTAAAGAGACAACAGCCGACCTACTCGCGTACAACATCGAGCCGCCGGCGGCCGGCGGCGGCGCGTGCGCCGTACATTTAAACTGACAGCCGAGACAGCGGAGAAGCCCCAGCGGATGCTGCTGGTCCATCAAAATATACAGGGCTTCTCCAGCAAGGAATTAGAAGTGGGTCTTTTCTTAGAGTCTTTAGATGTAGACGTTATGTGTGTGACGGAACACTGGCTCGATGAATGCCAAATGCCTTTATTTAATTTTCATAATTACGAGATAGTTAGCTCGTTCAGTAGAAAGTCGGCCGTTCATGGGGGCTCGTTGATTGTATTGAAAACTAATTGTAAATGTAAGGAGAGAAAGGACATAGTCAAGCTTTCTATTGAGCGAACTATCGAAATAGCTTGTGTGGAAATGGAGAATCACATTATATTGTGTGTCTATAGACCACCTTCTTCAGATTTTACCGTGTTTGAGTCTACGATGGAAGATGTATTGAGACGAGTGTTTGTTAGCAGTAAGAAAATAATTGTTTGTGGCGATTTTAATGTAAATTTATTAGATCTCACGCATGCACACACAGTAAGAATATCAAACTTATTTCAGTCGTTTGACTTATCTCCGCTGTTTAATGAGCCCACGAGGATAACCGCCAGCACTGCGACATGTTTGAACAATATATTCTGTAATGTTGAAGCTACGGAGAAATCGATCATTAGCTGCTTTAACTCGGATCACTGTGGTCAAAAAGCCTACTTCGAAGTCAATATTGTGAAACAACAGCAAGTAATTACATATAGGCCCATCACTGTAACTCGGATGGAAAGGTTTAGAGAAGATGTTAATTCCAGGGTACAGGCACTCATTCCCGATACGAAAGATCCTAATGCACTGTACAAGGAGCTTTCGAATGTCATACAAACTGTACACAAAAATATTTTCAAGCTCAAAACATTGAAGCAAGACTCAGTAAAAACAAGGTTTGGCGATTGGGCTACTGTTGGCATCCATAAAAGCAGGAATAGAATGTATGAGCTTTATGAAATGAGAAATTATAACCATGATGGGAAATTCTTGGAATACGTAAGGAATTATTCCAAAGTGTTTAAGAAAGTTTGCGCCGCTGCCAAGTCTGCCTATATAAGTAACAAAGTCAAGTCGGCAGACAACACTGTAAAAGCGACCTGGAATGTGATACGCTCTGAAACTGGAAAGACAAAACCCCGTGACGGCCAATACAAACTGAGAGTGGATGACCAAATCTTGACTGCGGACTTGGACGTTGCTGGCGCCTTTCAACACTTCTTCATCAACATAGCCAAAGATACTACTGAAAACTTGAATTCGTCTGTGACTAAGGCTGGCTCATTCTTGGATATGAACAATATCAAACCATGGAACAAAGATTTTCACTTTCAGTATACAGACCCAAATGAGATCATCAAAATGTTCAAGTCCTTGAAATTGAAGAACTCCGAAGACCTTTGGGGAATCTCTGTGAAAGTCATGCAATCTGTTATCGATGTTATTGCACCGTACTTAGCAAATGTGTTTAATGCTTGTGTAAGAGAATGTGTGTTTCCCGATCTAATGAAGTACAGCAAAGTGATTCCTCTATTTAAATCAGGAAACAAATATGACCTTGGAAACTTTAGACCTATATCCATACTTCCTGTTCTGAGTAAAGTGTTTGAGAAAATCATATTGAACCAACTGGTTCAACATTTCAACAGGAATGAACTGCTTCAGAATCAGCAATTTGGGTTTACAAGAGGTCGTTCAACTACAGACGCCGCCTCAGTACTAATCAAGCATATTTACGACGCCTGGGAAAATTCGCAAGATGCTATTGGTGTCTTCTGCGACCTCTCCAAAGCATTCGATTGCGTGGATCATGATACACTATTACACAAGCTAAAATACTATGGATTGTCAGTGGAAGCTCTCCACTTTGTCTGTTCTTACTTAAATTTAAGAACCCAGAAAGTGGTTGTAAATGGAACTGAGTCTTGTGGCAAGACTGTAAAGCTTGGAGTACCTCAGGGTTCTATTCTGGGGCCTTTCCTCTTCCTGGTGTACATAAATGACTTGCCGAACCTTGTAAAAGATAAATGTGACATAGTTCTGTTTGCTGATGATACATCGTTAATTTTCAAAGTTGACAGAAAACAAATTGACTACAGACAAGTCAATGAAACTTTGAAAGAGGTATCAGAGTGGTTCACAGCAAATAATTTACTTCTTAATGCGAAGAAGACCAAATGTGTAAGATTCTCGCTTCCAAATGTAAGAAAGTCTGAAACTATTATCACGTTAAATGGTGAGAAGCTAGACCTTGTTGATAATGCACTTTTTCTGGGCCTTACCTTGGACAGCAATCTGCAATGGGCTCCTCACATATCTACCCTGGCAAAAAGGCTGAGCTCTGCCGCGTATGCAGTTAGAAGAATCCGACAGTTCACTGACGTGGAGACAGCTCGCCTAGTTTACTTTAGTTT
>JALPQI010032027.1:0-24766 GCA_025490895.1 Thaumatotibia leucotreta
AGTGGATGACCAAATCTTGACTGCGGACTTGGACGTTGCTGGCGCCTTTCAACACTTCTTCATCAACATAGCCAAAGATACTACTGAAAACTTGAATTCGTCTGTGACTAAGGCTGGCTCATTCTTGGATATGAACAATATCAAACCATGGAACAAAGATTTTCACTTTCAGTATACAGACCCAAATGAGATCATCAAAATGTTCAAGTCCTTGAAATTGAAGAACTCCGAAGACCTTTGGGGAATCTCTGTGAAAGTCATGCAATCTGTTATCGATGTTATTGCACCGTACTTAGCAAATGTGTTTAATGCTTGTGTAAGAGAATGTGTGTTTCCCGATCTAATGAAGTACAGCAAAGTGATTCCTCTATTTAAATCAGGAAACAAATATGACCTTGGAAACTTTAGACCTATATCCATACTTCCTGTTCTGAGTAAAGTGTTTGAGAAAATCATATTGAACCAACTGGTTCAACATTTCAACAGGAATGAACTGCTTCAGAATCAGCAATTTGGGTTTACAAGAGGTCGTTCAACTACAGACGCCGCCTCAGTACTAATCAAGCATATTTACGACGCCTGGGAAAATTCGCAAGATGCTATTGGTGTCTTCTGCGACCTCTCCAAAGCATTCGATTGCGTGGATCATGATACACTATTACACAAGCTAAAATACTATGGATTGTCAGTGGAAGCTCTCCACCTTGTCTGTTCTTACTTAAATTTAAGAACCCAGAAAGTGGTTGTAAATGGAACTGAGTCTTGTGGCAAGACTGTAAAGCTTGGAGTACCTCAGGGTTCTATTCTGGGGCCTTTCCTCTTCCTGGTGTACATAAATGACTTGCCGAACCTTGTAAAAGATAAATGTGACATAGTTCTGTTTGCTGATGATACATCGTTAATTTTCAAAGTTGACAGAAAACAAATTGACTACAGACAAGTCAATGAAACTTTGAAAGAGGTATCAGAGTGGTTCACAGCAAATAATTTACTTCTTAATGCGAAGAAGACCAAATGTGTAAGATTCTCGCTTCCAAATGTAAGAAAGTCTGAAACTATTATCACGTTAAATGGTGAGAAGCTAGACCTTGTTGATAATGCACTTTTTCTGGGCCTTACCTTGGACAGCAATCTGCAATGGGCTCCTCACATATCTACCCTGGCAAAAAGGCTGAGCTCTGCCGCGTATGCAGTTAGAAGAATCCGACAGTTCACTGACGTGGAGACAGCTCGCCTAGTTTACTTTAGTTACTTTCACAGTATTATGTCTTATGGCATACTGGTTTGGGGCAAAGCAGCAGATTTGGACACCATCTTCATTCTTCAGAAGAGAGCTATTCGATCGATTTACAATATGAGCTCTCGCGACTCACTGAGAGAACGATTTAAGGAAATAGATATTCTCACAGTAGCTTCACAATACATACTGGATGTGATAATGTACACACATAAGAATATTAAATCCTTTAAAAAGCTTTCTGACATTCACAGCCGCAACACACGGAACAAGCATAAGTTATTGGTTACCAAGTTTCGTCTACAGAAAGTAAAAAAGTCGTTTGTTGGAAACTGTGTTACCTTTTTCAACAAAGTACCCTTAGAGGCATGGGAACTGCCCTATAATTCATTCAAAATGTACATCAAAAATGGTCTTCTCAAAAAGGGTTATTATAAAGTTGACGATTACTTGAATGACGAGGAACCATGGCCGTGTCTTCAGTCTCAAGAGCTGTCTTAGATTTACATGACATTGACTTGAATACATATTAGTTATGTATTTTGTAGACTTAGTTTATAAGACTGTTAGCTTAACAGCCTCTTTATTATTATTATTATTATTTTTTTTTTTTGACGTTTGGAGAGCCTTTACACCTCCAAAATTATTAATTTTATTTATTATTCTTAGCATTTAATTTCTTTGACCGTGGAGACCTTTTACATCTCCACACTTAATATTTATTTCACCATGGAGCCCATTTATCTCCTTATACCTATAGCAAAATTTTGACTTATTGGATACATAATAATTATGTATTCTGTAGCACTAGTTCACAAGACTTTTAGTTTAACTGTCTTCTGACATGAAACATTTGTTTCATATACCTTTTTATTGACATTTGGAGATTCTTTACACCTCCAAATCATTATTATTATTATTTATTAACTGACATTGGGGACACTTTACATCTCCAAAATTATGTATTATTGACATTAGAGAATAAACATCTCTAGTTTAATTTAATATTAGAGTTTATTTTACTGTGATGTCATATTTAAATAGGTATTGGCTGTTGTCTTTTAAATAATAAGAATAGTTGCTTTGTGATTGTCACTAAATTGTCACTAAATTGTTAATTTTCTATTTTATTATTATTGTTAAAATCATGACCATTAGAGACCTTTTACATCTCTAAATCTTAATATCTCTTTATTCTGACAACTAGAGGACCTTTACATCTCTAGTAGTATTAGATATAGATACTTAATAATGTTGCGAACTTGTACAATAATAATTATTTTTGTTTAATATTATGGTCCTTTATTTATTTCTGTCTTTATAAAAATGTCTATAATAATCTTTTTTTTTTTATGTAATACATTCCTTAATGCATGTTATTTTAATAAGATGTATTATTATATTGTTTTGAAAAAATAAGTCGACCTGAGTTTCTTACTGGTTCTTCTCAGGAACGGCGTAGGGTTTGAACCAGTAGTAGATTTTTTTCTCTCATGTCAGACGATTCGAAAGTGCTTATTAATAAGCTTACTTGAATAAAGAATAGTTTAAAATTTTAAAATTTAAAAATTTCATGCCTCATGTTTCTAAAAGATGCATTCTACTGACTTCTCCAGTTTCAGGAACAGGTTTTATTGCCGAAAGACGAAAGTCCGAGTATTTACTGGCGCACATTTATATTTACTCGTGCAAATTAGTTGTTCTTGGAATATATCACACTCTTAAACTTAACGGCCGAGATTTATAGGCCTTAAATATTTTATTTATATGTGAAGGTTTGAATATCATAATATTTTTAAACAAAACTCTTCAATTTAATGTATTTCAATATGAATGTTTCTGTTATTTCGTAACTCGATTTGTACCATCTGCAAAAATGTGTCTATTATGTCATTAAAATGATAATTAATCAAGCGTGGTTAAGAATTGTGGCTGCGTGGTGCCGGGGTAATAATCTAATAATACATTTTCCCCTCACTAGCTAGTAAAGCGCTCGTTTATCCTTTAATACGCTTTTTATCAACTTGTGGGTAAAAACGCTTTTTATTAACTTGTGGGTAAAGCAATTTGACTTTGCTCTAATTTCTATGGGCCACTACAGCCAAGTATAAGTGGATCCTTATGACCGTAGTTGGACCGTAGTAAACATGCGCAATCGGAGCTCACATGTTAAATTGGATATTTACTTTGTAAGCCATTGGCTATATTTAAGTACCAGGAGTAACTCTACGATACGTTTCGACATTGAGTTTTAAATGTTTTCTTTAAGATAATTTAGATTTGGATAAGATTTGTAATCATATTTCCTCGCGATAGTGAGGGGAAAAGAGTAGTATTACACTTGGCGGCAAAGTTTGTTCAACTCGCTACGCTCGTGGCTCAATTTTGTAATCTTTCGCTATCTGAAGTCTCAATATTGGTACGACTGTTAAACAACAACTTTGCCCCCTTGTATAATAAATAACTACCTATATATAAGGTCCTAATTTATTAGATGCAGATATTTTAACACATGATACTTTACATTAAAATAATTAACTTTAAATATAAATTAAGAAATCTTTTCATGTAACTTTTTTGATTTCATTTTCCTAACAAAAAAATTAATTATAATTTCGTCAAGAAAAAATCATCATGTGCATTATCACATGTCACAATAACACTCTGTCTGTCATGTCATCAAACGACACAATCTAACGAATAACATGACATTGACAAGCAACTATTTAATTTATCAGCCAGTTCCAGTTAAGTGGTACGTAAAAGAGGTACTAGAATCTGTTCATTTAATAATCACATTAACAGGGTGTTTTTACGTAGCAAATTTGTTTTTCCATTTTCTCCAAAAAAACATCGTAAAAGCTATAATGTTTCACAGTTTAATATACTCCAGAGACCGAGTAAGTAAGTAAGTAAGTAAGTAAATATTCTTTATTGTGCACCACATACTTAATTAAAATACAAATACAGAAAAACATGTATCGATAGGCAACAACAGGCGGTCTTATCGCTTACAAGCAATCTCTTCCAGACAACCTTAGGGTAGCAGGAAATGAAAACATTAGCAAATAATTATAATCAGGTAGTGCCGATATGAGAACAAATTAAGAATTATGATCAATTAAATCAATTTAAAACATAGGTAATATAATAAAGATATAGGTATACATATATACATACATACATACAAATAAGTGTTTATATTAAAGATAATAAACGTAAATACACATAAAAAAAAACTAATGATAATAACTCAAGTTAAGGCAGGGAAAGTTAATGTGATTTCAAAAGGTTTTTAAAAATTGGAAGAGATTTTGCTAATCGTAGATCTAGCGGCAAAGCATTCCACAACCGAACAGCCCGAAACGTAAAGGAGCTGTTATAAAATTTCGATGAAGAAGAAGGAGGCGCAAGAAGATGCTTCCCCGCACACCGAACGGAAGAAAGGAAGTTAAACCGCTCCTTAAGATAAAAAGGAGTAGTGGGGTTAAAAAGAGTATTATAAAGAAGAGCAAGAATATGCGAGTTGCGACGATAACGTATACGGAGCCACTTTAGTTGGGAACGAAACTCCGAGACATGATCAAATTTTCGTAGGCCAAATATGAATCTTATACAGGCATTCTGGAGACGCTCAAGTTTGTTAAGCTGGTCTTCCATTAGGTCAAGATAGCAAACATCAGCATAATCTAATATAGGAAGAAGCAAAGACTGGGCAAGCGCAATTTTGGTGGCAAGGGGTAAAAAGTTACGAATCCTACGAAGCGACCCCAACGAAGCAAACAACTTTCTACTGATCTCACCAACCTGGGGTACCCAAGAAAGTGTGCGATCAATTAGAACACCCAAATTTTTTACCTGGCTCGAATAAGGGACCAGAACTCCATCAAACACTATGGCCGGCAGATTATGAAAGTCAATTCGAGATAAAAGCTTAGGACTACCTAGGATTATAACTTTAGTTTTCGACGGATTAACTTTTAAACCATAGCGTTTACTCCAACTGGAAATGCGATCTAAGTCCCGATTAGTAAAGTCAATGGCTTGAGGCAGTTCATTAATACCGCATTGGGAGTAAATTTGCAGGTCGTCAGCATAAAGATGATACGAAGAAAGGATGGCGTTGGTAATAGCATTAATAAAAATTGAAAATAGAAGGGGCGATAGCACACCGCCCTGTGGAACACCGGCAAGTGTGTCACACCACGGAGAAAATGAAGAATCCAGCTTTACACGCTGCCGACGACATTGAAGATAACTACGGAACCAGTCAATGACTGCAGGAGAAATGTTGAGAGAACGCATTATGCCGAGCAGGATATCGAAATCGACAGTGTTGAAAGCAGGGATCGGAACCGGTTTTTTAGAAAAACCTCGATATAGTTCAATATTTCAAAATGTTTTACACTCTTTATGTAGTATTCAACATTATGTAACTATTCCAACATCATATTTTTGAATTACTCCATTAACAAAAAAAATATAAACCAAAGAACGGAATTCGAACCGTTCTTTTGTATGGAGAAAAAACCGGTATCCGATCCCTGGTTGAAAGCATTGCTGAAGTCCAACAGCGACAGTACAGTGAGCATTCGATTGTCCATCCCGGCCCGGATATCATCAGTAATTTTAACCAGAGCGGTAACTGTACTGTGACCGGAACGGAAACCAGATTGATAGGGGTTCATGAGCTCATGTCTGTTCATGTATGATGTAAGTTGCTGATGAACAAGGCGCTCAAAAACTTTGGAGAGAAAAGGAAGGATAGAAATGGGTCTAAAGTCGGAGAAAGACGATGGATTGGATTTTTTAGGCAAGGGAATAACATCGGCGTCTTTCCAGATAGAAGGGAAAATACCAGAGGAAATAGAGGAATTAAAAATGTGAGTAATGATGGGAACTAGGACATCAACAAGAGGAAGAATCATTTTCCGGCTAACACTGTCGACACCAACGGCATTGGAAGAGATGGCTAATACGTTCTTCTCAACATCGCTGTCAGTCAATTGGGTAAGTGAAAAAGAGGGAAAGTCAGGAGTTGAGAAACTTGAGAGAAGATCGAGAGTTTGCAACTTAGCTGGTCCAAAAAAGGTAGAGGAAGCAGAAAAGTGATCATTAAGTTGCCTCAAGTCAATATCCTTACCAACAGGAACCTGTGAAGACTTCCCAACTCCCAATGACCTCAGGAACTTCCGAGGAGTACTATCAGCTGTAAAAATATCTGCATCTAATAAATTAGGACCTTATATTGTCACCACCCCAACTCTCTCCGGGGATGTCGTAAGTGTCGACTAAGGGATTTGAAATGTCACTGACCATACATTTATTTTTATATACAATGTTTTGGTATTCATCAAATATCAACACGAACCAAAACACACCATACTAACTAATGACGTATGCACATTATTGCTATAGGTAAACTGTCAGAGTCAAATAGAAAAGTAACTATTGTACTATTCATTTGTTTGCCAAATTAAAAATACAGGGTGCCAAGTTAAAAATCCACTGCAAACTTTGAACGGGGTGACTTGGTAGGTTATAATGAACAACTTTTATTATGGAGCTAATCCAGAAATCTCCAAAAATTTTATGGCTCTTTCATACAAAATGTCGTTATCGAGCAGTCAAAATGATCAACTATGATCGGTGGGGGCGGTGAGCTGTTTTCATACTAAATATCAAGACATTTTTTTTAGGTTCGTGATTGGCCCCATAGTAAAAGTTGTTCAGTATAGCCTACTAAATCACCCCGTTCAGGCGTTCAGGGCACAGACGTCATATATACCATAGATCAAGCAAACGTATCTACTTAGCGTGTCAAATGAACTCAGTGAAATCCACTGAGTTGTCCATCTTTAATCGCAACTTGCAGCTTTCGAGCGTCAAATTTTATAAGTTGAAGTGAACAAAAACATTGATTGATGCCTCCTTAAGTAATATTAATTGCAACAACACAAAAAAATATGAATACTCAAGGGCCTGAGACATTTTTAAAATCATAGGCAAGTAACAACTTCAGTACAAAATCTGACACGCTCGGTCGCCATACAAATGAATGAACTTGTTTCTTCTATCCAAATCTAATTCTGTGGTTCAGGGTTTTCAGTGAATGTTGTAACAACCTGTATATTTGCGAATATACTTTACCCACTTAATGTACCTACACACCTAGTACTCCTAAAATAGTCGTCCCATTCGCCCGCCACCCCATCTTTCATCAGCTTCTGGTTTTTACCGCGTGCCGCTCGCCGCTCGCCTCTCAGCACTCCTACATTGATACTAGTATACCATATAGTACTATAGGTAGGTACAGTCAGCAGCAGATATTTGATAAGCGGGCAGGATGTGCAAAAAGAACTTGGCACAACCTTGTGGCTAAGACAATAAGAGTGTGTTAAGATCATTGTGAACACCCTACTCGCTTAGCAATATCTGCTGCTGACTGTACTTAGTGAAACGTTTACCATACAAAAAAGCCAGCCTCCGTAGACTAGTACCCTGCCTACGACACTGGAGGTTCCGAATTCGAATCCCGGCGAGGGCATTATTTGTGTATTTATTTGTCACAAAGAACCCCGCACAAAATGGTCGGAAAAGGTCGTTCAGTCGATTTGGCTGATTTTTTGTGAAAATATAGCCTCTAATACTATGATAAACTTTATGAACTTTCAACATTAACTAATGACTAGTTTTTAAAACATAACGTTATTGCTTTCATCAAAAATCAAAGTAACTATATGTGACGCTAACGTAGGTCGGTATCACTATCCTATACAAAGATATCTTGCTATCAATAATTAAACGCTTTATGTTATAAAAAGCATTTTTTTAATGAGGTACTAAAAATAAGCAAAATGTAATATTAGGTACGTATTTTTTATAGTTAGGACTTCTACGAGATAACTATTCTTAAATGAACTCACAAAAACTAAGTAAACATTCTCATGACTTGCACTAGTTTTGCATGAAGATAAATACCCTCCTTACTTCTTTACTTCATCACTCTACACTTGCTGTTGTGTAGGTAGTTTTTAGAAGTCTAGCCTAGACCTAGACTGGATTTAAATAGATATCCGTTTCAGTTAATTCCGTTTATATGAAAAAAACAGGCATTTCGAATGTAATAAAACCCCGAATTGTAACATATACGGTATTTATTATTGTTACACATATTTTAAGCATTGGTAAATATTGTTTTCAATTATATGTTGATCGATGAAACTTATCAAGTATAATTTATGTAAGTAACTCTAAAAATATTTATAATATTTTGATCGCTGAAATAAATGCCAATTTTATGTTATACATAAATTATTGAGTTATCGAAAAATAGGTAAAATAGAACAAAGTACTTCAGTAGAACAAAGGGGAAACCAATAAAACACTTGCTATAATGTATGCAAGAAAGAATTATTACATTTCCTAACTAGTGCGGGAAAACTTTTTTTCGGCGAGGGTGAAAGTTGGAGCCCGAGTGAAACGAGGGCGACAATCACCCGAGTTAAAAAAAAGTTTTTGCTCATGTAAGGGAATCGTCCCTTTTTTCATAACAAGTGCGTCAAAAAGAGAAATTTCCGCGCGCTAAGCGTGCGCAAAGTACGTTTTTGCGCACTAGTTAGGAAATAGTACATTACGACACAAGTGCCAAATACATGAAATTCGAAACGAGTGGCGATGTTTTAAAACACGACCGATAGGGAGTGTTTTAAATCGACACGAAATTCGTTTTTGCACGTGTCTCGTACGACGTTTTTTAGTACAGATGGCCCTCCGAAGTTTTGGACCTGACGTAAAATGACCCACTTCTCGCACTAGAGCCTAAAAAGGCACCATCTGTACTAAAAAGTATGTTTCACTTACCCGACCTTTACATACCTATTTAATTGTAGGTAATAGCGGAAAGCATTGATATAAAGGTAAAGTGTACCAAATTTGTGTTTTTGAGAAGAGCCCACAAAATCAGCAGATTTTAAAATATGGTCAAACATCGTCATTACGTTCTCAGAAGTTCGAACGCTGAACCATCATAAGCCTGTTCTTAAGACTCCCATGCAACTCCGGTTGACCGGAGTAACCTTGACTTTTGAAGCCCAAACGGCTTAGTACAGAAGGAGAAGGCGTGCGAGAGGTTAATACAGTCTCTCCCCGTCGAAAGGCACCCCATCAAGCTCTGGTTGCCGCTCGCTTTCCATCGGCAACCCCAGCCGTGGCTGGCAACCGTTATTAACCGTTAAATGTTAACCTTTTCGTTTTTTTGGGAACTTCTATAGCACTGTGAAAGTCATGAATCCAAAACAATCCCCTATATTTATGATATTAATCCGGTCTTGAAACAATCATTGTTATAAAGGAGGCGAGAGCATTTGTTCTGCACAGGACCGCAGTTCCGCACCATCTCGTACGCGATTCGCTGTTCTGGTACCTACTCCGTGATGTAGAAGTTGTATTTTAACTATTTTTTTACGCTTTCTATTTTTAGAGAAGGGCTATAGCTCTTGGAAAGTCATGAAACTAAAACATGATATCAATCTCGTGATGAAACAATCATTATTATCCGTCCATCGAAAGTCTATTCTGGTACTCATTGATAGAAATGTGTTTTAAATGCTACGCTTTCTGTTTTTAAGGATGGTCTACAGCTCTATGAAAGTAATTAATCCAAAACAATCCCTTATAATCATGATACTAATCTGGTCATGAAACAATCATTGTTATAAAGCCGGCGAGAGCATTTGTTCTGCGCAGGAAAATTATTTGTTACAGATCCGACTTGCCCTGTTCTTAATACAGTCTCTTATAAAGCAGGCGAGAGCATTTGTTTTGTATAGGATAATAAAAAGTGGCAGATAAAAAACGACCTCTGTTCTTAATACAGTCTCTCTCCATCAAACGGCACCCCATCGAGCTCTGGTTGCCGCTCGGCCTCCGGCGGCAACCCCCACCGAGGCCGGCAGCCGTTGTGCGCGTGGTAGCGCGGCAGGCGGTTGTCGCGCACCATCTCGTACGCGAGCCGCGCCACGCTGTTCTGGTACTCCGTGATGTAGTATAAATGCATTTGAACTGTTTTGTTACGCTTTCTATTTTCAGAGAAGGGCTATAGCTCTTAGAAAGTCATGAAACTAAAGCATGATATTAATCTCGTGATGAAACAATCATTATTATCCATCCATCGAAAATTTGTTCTGGTATTCATTGATAGAAATGTGTTTTAAATGACGCTTTTTGTTTTTAGGGATGGTCTACTGCGCTATGAAAGTAATGAATCCAAAACAATCCCTTATAATCATGATACTAATCTGGTCATGAAACAATCATTGTTATAAAGGAGGCGAGAGCATTTGTTCTGCGCAAGAAAATTACTTGTTACAGATCCAACTTGCCCTGTTCTTAATAGAGTCTCTTATAAAGCAGGCGAGAGCATTTGTTTTGTATAAGAAAATAAAAAGTGGCAGATAAAAAACGACCTCTGTTCTTAATAGAGTCTCTCTCCGTCAAACGGCACCCCATCGAGCTCTGGTTGCCGCTCGGCCTCCGGCGGCAACCCCCACCGAGGCCGGCAGCCGTTGTGCGCGTGGTAGCGCGGCAGGCGGTTGTCGCGCACCATCTCGTACGCGAGCCGCGCCACGCTGTTCTGGTACTCCGTGATGTAGAATAAATGCATTTTAACTATTTTGTTGCTTTCTATTTTTAGAGACGGGCAAGCTTTCTATTTTTAGAGACGGGCTATTAATCTCGGATATTAATCTCGTGATGAAACAAATCATTATTATCCATCCATCGAGTCTGTTCTGGTATTCATTGATAGAAATGTGTTTTAAATGCTACGCTTTTTGTTTCTAGCTACTCACTTGCTTCGATTTTTGCCATAGACTCTATGTCTATGTAAAATAAGAGTGCTGACATGTAACAAAAGCTACATGAAGCAAGTGAGTGGATAAGGAAGGTCTACAGCGCTATGAAAGTAATGAATCCAAAACAATCCCTTATAATCATGATACTACTCTGGTCTTGAAACAATCATTGTTATAAAGCCGGCGAGGGCATTTGTTCTGCGCAGGAAAATTACATGTTACAATTCCGACTTGCCCTGTTCTTAATACAGTCTCTTATAAAGCAGGCGAGAGCATTTGTTTTGTATAGGAAAATAAAAAGTGGCAGATAAAAAACGACCTCTGTTCTTAATACAGTCTCTCTCCATCAAACGGCACCCCATCGAGCTCGGGTTGCCGCTCGGCCTCCGGCGGCAACCCCCACCGAGGCCGGCAGCCGTTGTGCGCGTGGTAGCGCGGCAGGCGGTTGTCGCGCACCATCTCGTACGCGAGCCGCGCCACGCTGTTCTGGTACTCCGTGATGTAGAAGAAATGCATTTTAACTGTTTTTTTACGCTTTCTATTTTCAGAGAAGGGCTATAGCTCTTGGAAAGTCATGAAACTAAAACATGATATTAATCTCGTGATGAAACAATCATTATTATCCATCCATCGAAAGTCTGTTCTGGTACTCACTAATGGCTCCAATGGAAGACCAGCGCTGGGCTGTGATTACATTACAGCCCAGCAATAAGCTGAATTGGAGTCCATTTTGTGGCACAATAGCTTATTTTTTATATTAATTTTTATTTTGTGTTTACTGTGTATGTCATGAATATATGTTTTTTCTTTCTTTTTTTCTTTTTTCTTTTCATTGATAGAATTTGTTTTAAATGCGACGCTTTTTGTTTTTAGGGATGGTCTACAGCGCTATGAAAGGAATGAATCCAAAACAATCCCTTATAATCATGATACTAATCTGGTCATTAAACAATCATTGTTATAAAGCGGCGAGGGCATTTGTTCTGCGCAGGAAAATTACATGTTACAGATCCGACTTGTCCTGTTCTTAATACAGTCTCTTATAAAGCAGGCGAGAGCATTTGTTTTGTATAGGAAAATAAAGAGTGGCAGATAAAAAACGACCTCTGTTCTTAATACAGTCTCTCTCCATCAAACGGCACCCCGTCAAGCTCTGGTTGCCGCTCGGCCTCCGGCGGCAACCCCCACCGAGGCCGGCAGCCGTTGTGCGCGTGGTAGCGCGGCAGGCGGTTGTCGCGCACCATCTCGTACGCGAGCCGCGCCACGCTGTTCTGGTACTCCGTGATGTAGAAGAAATGCATTTTAACTATTTTGTTACGCTTTCTATTTTTAGAGAAGGGCTATAGCTCTTGGAAAGTCATGAAACTAAAACATGATTTTATAGATTAATCTCGTGATGAAACAGTCATTATACTCATTAATTATCCATCTATCGAAAGTCTGTTCTGGTATTCATTGATAGAAATGTGTTTTAAATGCTACGCTTTTTGTTTCTAGCTACTCACTTGCTTTGATTTTTGCCATAGACTCTATGTGTATGTAAAATAAGAGTGATGACATGTAACAAAAGCTACATGAAGCAAGTGAGTGGATAAAGAAGGTCTACAGCGCTATGAAAGTAATTAATCCAAAACAATCCCTTATAATCATGATACTAATCTGGTCATGAAACAATCATTGTTATCAAGCCGGCGAGAGCATTTGTTCTGCGCAGGAAAATTACATGTTACAATTCCGACTTGCCCTGTTCTTAATACAGTCTCTTATAAAGCAGGCGAGAGCATTTGTTTTGTATAGGAAAAAAAAAAGTGGCTGATAAAAAACGACTGTTCTTAATACAGTCTCTCTCCATCAAACGGCACCCCGTCGAGCTCTGGTTGCCGCTCGGCCTCCGGCGGCAACCCCCACCGAGGCCGGCAGCCGTTGTGCGCGTGGTAGCGCGGCAGGCGGTTGTCGCGCACCATCTCGTACGCGAGCCGCGCCACGCTGTTCTGGTACTCCGTGATGTAGAATAAATGCATTTTAACTGTTTTGTTATGCTTTCTATTTTTAGAGAAGGGCTATAGCTCTTGGAAAGTCATGAAACTAAAACATTATTTTATAGATTAATCTCGTGATGAAACAGTCATTATACTTATTGATTATCCATCTATCGAAAGTCTGTTCTGGTATTAATTGATAGAAATGTGTTTTAAATGATACGCTTTTTGTTTCTAGCCACTCACTTGCTTTGATTTTTGCCATAGACTCTATGACTATGTAAAATAAGAGTGATGACATGTAAAAAAAGATACATGAAGCAAGTGAGTGGATAAGAAAGGTCTACAGCGCTATGAAAGTAATTAATCCAAAACAATCCCTTATAATCATGATACTAATCTGGTCTTGACACAATCATTGTTATAAAGCCGGCGAGAGCATTTGTTCTGCGCAGGAAAATTACATGTTACAGATCCGACTTGCCCTGTTCTTAATACAGTCTCTTATAAAGCAGGCGAGAGCATTTGTTTTGTATAGGAAAATAAAAAGTGGCTGATAAAAAACGACTGTTCTTAATACAGTCTCTCTCCATCAAACGGCACCCCATCGAGCTCTGGTTGCCGCTCGGCCTCCGGCGGCAACCCCCACCGAGGCCGGCAGCCGTTGTGCGCGTGGTAGCGCGGCAGGCGGTTGTCGCGCACCATCTCGTACGCGAGCCGCGCCACGCTGTTCTGGTACTCCGTGATGTAGAAGAAATGCATTTTAACTGTTTTGTTACGCTTTCTATTTTTAGAGAAGGGCTATAGCTCTTGGAAAGTCATGAAACTAAAACATGATTTTATAGATTAATCTCGTGATGAAACAGTCATTATACTCATTAATTATCTATCTATCGAAAGTCTGTTCTGGTATTCATTGATAGAAATGTGTTTTAAATGCTACGCTTTTTATTTCTAGCTACTCACTTGCTTTGCCATAGACTCTATGTGTATGTAAAATAAGAGTGATGACATGTAACAAAAGCTACATGAAGCAAGTGAGTGGATAAGGAAGGTCTACAGCGCTATGAAAGTAATGAATCCAAAACAATCCCTTATAATCATGATACTAATCTGGTAATGAAACAATCACTGTTATAAAGCCGGCGAGAGCATTTTTTCTGCGCAGGAAAATTACATGTTACAAATCCGACTTGCCCTGTTCTTAATACAGTCTCTTATAAAGCAGGCGAGAGCATTTGTTTTGTATAGGAAAATAAAAAGTGGCAGATAAAAAACGACCTATGTTCTTAATACAGCCTCTCTCCATCAAACGGCACCCCGTCAAGCTCTGGTTGCCGCTCGGCCTCCGGCGGCAACCCCCACCGATCCGACCCGACTTGCCCTGTTCTTAATACAGTCTCTTATAAAGCAGGCGAGAGCATTTGTTCTGCGCAGGAAAACTACATGTTACAGATCCGACTTGCCCTGTTCTTAATACAGTCTCTCTCCATCAAACGGCACGCCATCGAGCTCCGGTTGCCGCTCGGCCTCCGGCGGCAACCCCCACCGAGGCCGGCAGCCGTTGTGCGCGTGGTAGCGCGGCAGGCGGTTGTCGCGCACCATCTCGTACGCGAGCCGCGCCACGCTGTTCTGGTACTCCGTGATGTAGAATAAATGCATTTTAACTGTTTTGTTACGCTTTCTATTTTTGGAGAAGGGCTATAGCTCTTGGAAAGTCATGAAACTAAAACATGATATTAATCTCGTGATGAAACAATCATTATTATCCGTCCATCGAAAGTCTGTTCTGGTACTCATTGATAGAAATGTGTTTTAAATGCTACGCTTTTTGTTTTTAGAGATGGTCTACTGCGCTATGAAAGTAATGAATCCAAAACAATCCTTTATAATCATGATACTAATCTGGTCATAAAACAATCATTGTTATAAAGGAGGCGAGGGCAGTTTGTTCTGCGCAGGAAAATTACATGTTACAATTCCGACTTGCCCTGTTCTTAATACAGTCTCTTATAAAGCAGGCGAGAGCATTTGTTTTGTATAGGAAATAAAAAGTGGCTGATAAAAAACGACCTCTGTTCTTAATACAGTCTCTCTCCATCAAACGGCACCCCATCGAGCTCTGGTTGCCGCTCGGCCTCCGGCGGCAACCCCCACCGAGGCCGGCAGCCGTTGTGCGCGTGGTAGCGCGGCAGGCGGTTGTCGCGCACCATCTCGTACGCGAGCCGCGCCACGCTGTTCTGGTACTCCGTGATGTAGAAGAAATGCATTTTAACTGTTTTGTTACGCTTTCTATTTTTAGAGAAGGGCTATAGCTCTTGGAAAGTCATGAAACTAAAACATGATATTAATCTCGTGATGAAACAATCATTATTATCCATCCATCGAAAGTCTGTTCTGGTATTCATTGATAGAAATGTGTTTTAAATGCTACGCTTTTTGTTTCTAGCTACTCACTTGCTTTGATTTTTGCGATAGACTCTATGTCTATGTAAAATGAGAGTGTTGACATGTAACAAAAGCTACATGAAGCAAGTGAGTGGATAAGGAAGGTCTACAGCGCTATGAAAGTAGGTAACGAATCCAAAACAATCATGATACTAATCTGGTCATGAAACAATCATTGTTATAAAGGAGGCGAGAGCATTTGTTCTGCGCAGCAAAATTACTTGTTACAGATCCGACTTGCCCTGTTCTTAATAGTCTCTTATAAAGCAGGCGAGAGCATTTGTTTTGTATAGGAAAATAAAAAGTGGCAGACAAAAAACGACCTCTGTTCTCAATACAGTCTCTCTCCATCAAACGGCACGCCATCGAGCTCTGGTTGCCGCTCGGCCTCCGGCGGCAACCCCCACCGAGGCCGGCAGCCGTTGTGCGCGTGGTAGCGCGGCAGGCGGTTGTCGCGCACCATCTCGTACGCGAGTCGCGCCACGCTGTTCTGGTACTCCGTGATACCGGTCTTCCAGTTGCGGGGACGGGTGTAGCCGTATACTGGAATTTAGGGTGATGTTAGAATAAAGAAAGTGACATTTATATTTAGTCAACCGGGTTACTCAAGTAATTCAACCTTTTAAACGCCTTCACCAGAGTTGAGGTGAATGATAACTTGACACACATTTAAATAAAATACTAATTGCAAAAAAAAGAGAGTGAATGAATGACTTTATATGACTTGCGTCAATATTGAAGTAAATCCGTTGAACAAATTTTTTCGTCAATCTTACAGATGCTATTAGATTTGCTGTCAGTACGAAAAAAGAACACTAATTGCAAATTACCCTTGTGTTTATATGACACGTTGTTGTGTGCGTGACTTCAACTCTCGTCTAACTACCTATACACGCCAGTACCTATCTCTACTAATGAAAAACGAAAATAAACCTTATCTACTCGTATCAGGGTGCTTAGCCAAGTTGCCAATCGCTAACGCTTAATCGTCAATCGTAAACGAAAGGCAGCTAACTGTCTTTGTCGCATTAAATAAATAAATAAATATTTTTGGACATCTTTACACAAATCGACCTAGTCCCACGGTAAGCTCAATTAAGGCTTGTGATGTGGGTACTAGGCGACGATATATATAAAAGATATATACATATAGATACTTAAATACATAGACAGCCATGACCAAGGAACAAATATTTGTGATAAATAAATACACAAATAATGCCCTCGCCGGGATTCGAACCCGGAACCTCCAGCTTCGTAGGCAGGGTCACTACCAACTAGGCTACCGAGGCTGACAATTGGCTACGGAGGCTGGCATTAATATGAAAGAGTGACAGAGAGGGAAAACTACGATACGCTACTAAGCGCTAGCGATTGACAACTTGGCTAAGCATCCAGGTCATCGAGTATGCTAACAAGACAGTTGTTATATTGACAGCATATTCGATGACCACTTAGGTATACTAGTGGCTGCTGGCGTGGTAACACACGACCACTTTAATTAGTGGTTCCTGGCGTTCAAAGGGTTAATTAGACGATTGCTCGACACGTTTCGATCCATTAATAGGATCTAGGAGTACCCCCGACCGAAGCCCGACGTGTACTGTGGGCTTGCGCTCTGCTAGAACAGGTGCTGGCCGCGGGCAACGCTATTAGGGTAGTGGCTTGGGGAAAAACTACCCTGAATTCCGTGAAAAAATTACGTGAGAGAGAGAGAGACAGCCTGGTTCGCTAAATATTTAAGTATGTTTGAGTCTATAACGTTAGTTACTCTAGTTGAGACAATCGTACCACATTAAGTCTTCGAAGCCAACGAATTGAGATATAAATAAACAAAGTCAGCAATATACCTAGAATAAAATTGAATAGTAAATGTTTTTATTTTCATGTCGTTGTAGTTGCCAGATTACATTCAATGTATATTTCTTGCCGAATTTACTTCTATGAGTCAAATGTCAGCCATATAACAAATGTAAAAAGTGTATTTGGGTGAATCAACTTTTTTTGGCTGTTATTGTCATGGTTACGGTCGCCTGAGTCACGCTGGTTTTATGGAAAATTATGCTACTTAATTTATGCAAACATGCATAGAGTCCATGTTTGTAAATGGCACATCAAGGAAAGGTTTATTAACACCAGAAAAATCCATGTTTGCATAGTTTAAGTATCATAATTTTATTATGCATAAAACCAGCGTGACTCAGGCGACTAACCATGGTAATAACAGACAGAAAAAAGTTGATTCACCCATTTTCGTATTTAAATTGTCAACCATTCGAGTAGTGACTTTTTTATAATTATACTTTTTCATATAACTGAAAGAGTTGAACGTTTGAAAACTCTACGAATCAAGCCATTAGCAAAGACCTCGTGCAATTCGTTTCAAAGTTTTGTTGACAATTTGGATCCTTTCTGAGAGGCCATAGGTAGAATACCTACATTATTACAATTTATAATAAAATTGGACAGAGTTGTTATTGTTTCAAAATCAAACAATACAAAACAAATACAACTGTTTCCATTTTTCGACTAGTAGATGGATATTCCATTGCATAAGATGAGGAAGCCTTTTATACGCATTTAATGTGAATATCCCATACGAAACGATTAATTTAATACTTCTGTAGATGCTGAGAACGCAAAATAGGATCTACTAATATTTCACGACTTACGTAGATAACAAATAGCATTACAATTTATTGCCGTAGGTAGCTTATGCAATGCAAAAGATTTTTCTAAGGGACATTCGTTTAGTGGTCTTTAGGCGGCAAAAATGACAGGGGAATCCCTATTCGTATTGTTTTATCCAACGTTACAACGAAGCGATAAAAGAGTAATAATAATATAAATGTTTACACGCCTTTGTTTTCTTTACCGATATTATTACCCGGTCAATATCGCGGATAATTTACATTACGCTCATAAAATCGGGATCATGCGTTGATTTATACGATGGAAAATTGGCGCTTGTTTATTTTCATTTCATTGTAACGATGATTGGTCGATCACTCACCTTGCAGTCCTCCGTCAGCGTAACAGATTGAAACATCATTTAATTCGTTGACACCATTTGGAATAATCTTAATGTTATAACCGAGACGTGTTGAGCTTTTTATATGTTTTCAGGGGAATAATTAATTTCGAATAACATTAAACAAGATTTTCAACGCGCAGCGTTGTTTATGTGTGTCTTTGGATAAGTTTGTTATATTTCATACAAAGTTGCAAGTAGATACATGTACATACTCTTGAGACAGATGCAGTAACAGGTAGGTATCAAAGAATCCTCTCGAAATAAGAAATGAATTGCAGCTCTGAGCAGGGAGGGAGCTTCTTCACAAGGGGGAAGAACGACAAGAGCCGAATTCGGAGCTAGTTTTTATAGCCAAGTGGTAATTTGCACAATATTCAAGAAACTGCGGGTACCTCTACCTAGTGCGGGTGCGTTTTTTTATTGAACGCCATCAATCGGACACTCAAATGTTGATTATTTCACCCATTTGAGGTGACATGCGTAATATACACCTTATCTATAATAACAAGCGACAAACTTACTAGGTAATACAATTCGAGGTATTAGTTATTATTAATATTTTGTTCCCACTTGACGAAGCCTGCGCTGTGGATTTGAGACTTGTTATTCATTCTATTGGTTGATAAATAAATAACACTTGAATAAAGAATAGATTAAATGTATTTTACACTACATAAAAAAAAAAAAAAAAAAAAAAAAAAAAAAAAAAAAAAAATCGAGGTTAGAAACGATGAATAATCGCTCGGTTTCGCCAACACCCGACCGACCAAACGCAAATGTCAAATTAACAGATCAGAGCAAACTATTAATTACTGGTAACCAGACATCGGATTCCGTGGGGCGAATTTTCTTGATGAATTTATCGATATAGGAAGTCTGTAGCTGTCAAGAAGATTTGCCTCACGGAATCCGATGTCTGCTCGTAACTGACAGAGCTCCTGAATAACAGCAAGTGTCTGGGTCAAACGCAAATCCTTGATTTTCTTATGAAAGCCTTATCTTCATTAAGATGTCCTCCTTTTACATTGCTTTGTATGATAAAAATCATTACTATCTGTCCACAGGCTGTTAACTATCGACCACTGGAAAGAAAAAGTGCTTGTTCAGCTGAACTGTAGAGCCCCTCTTTCCTGTGGCCAATAGTAAGCAACTGGTAGGAGTGTAGTCGTAATTTTTATCATACAATTCAATAGGAAAGGAGTGCCTTTAAATGACAATAAGGGTTTAATAAGAAAATTAACTCTCATAGCCCTTAACTTTTAAAATGTCCACCGGAAAGACTCGTAACATGATTTTAAGTTTGACCCGTCCGTATTATTTGGTAGTCTAAAGATAGAAAGCCACCGTACTTCTAAAATGCGTGTCTCGTGGCTCCAGCGTGGGCTTGTCCATGTCCTGGCCGTACAGCTCGGCGGCGATCTTGATGACCTCGGTGTCCTTGAGCGCGAGCTTGGCGGCCGGCGGCGGCGGTGCCGGTTCCTCGGCCTGCCAGTTCTGCAGCTCCGAGCAGAGGGGGACCTTCTTTACGCGGGGCACGAAGGGGCGGGTAGCGAATGCTGGAAGATTACTTGATTAATATTCACATCACATCATCACATCATCAGCTTATGATATGATAGTCCACTGCTGGAAGTAGGCCTCTCCTATTAACTATGCGTATCATCATCATCATCATCATCAGCCTATGATAGTCCACTGCTGGACGTAGGCCTCTCCTATTAACTATGCGTATAAACGCATTAGGAGGTAAATTGATTTGATAAGAGATTGATGATGGGCAGCAGCGTCATCATAGTGGACACATTACTGCGATCGCCAATCCGCTTGCCCAGCGTGGCGATTATGGGCATTTACTATGCGTATAGCAGCCGGTAAATGCCCATAATCGCCACGCTGGGCAAGCGGATTGGCGATCGCAGTAATGTGTCCACTGTGATGACACTGATGACGCTGTTGCCCATCATCATTTTTTTATCAAAAGAATGGTAAGTGACACTTCAATCCCTTAGTCGACCCTTACGACACCCGCGGGAGGAGTCGGGGGTGGTGACAAATGTATTCTTACTGCCGTCAGCGTCACCACACGGCACACATATTCAGTTAACTTATATTGTTTTTTTTTTATTTAAAATGGGCTTACTCAAGGTCACAGGCTAGCCTAGGTCAGACGCGGCCTACGATGGAGTGAGTTTGCCCAGAAGGTGCCTATTCACCCTTGACTTAAAGATTGGCTTGACTTGACGGGTTATATTGACTACCGTTTACTAAATCTGATGAAAATTTATTTAACACACATTTACAAAACATACAATTTACAGGTCACAAACAAACAGTACCAAAGGTTAAGTCAAATAACACGCCCCGTGTCATCCCCGGCGCAAAAGTGCCCATCAACGCGGCATTGCCACGCTGAATGTGCCACCAGGAATGTCCCAGAGCGAGGGTCAGAGGACCTCTCTGTCGTAAACACCCACCAATCTCCGCGAAGTACAGAGATTGGTTAATTGATTTTGATTTGCTATCGTTAAGGTACATCCTGGACTTACACTAAATGTATTTTTTTTAAACATTATCATTTTGCTGGAGACTCACCAGGGTCAAGATGCCCGCAGTAAGAGTTGTAGTAGCTGGACCGGCCCCGAACGCTCTTCATTGACTCCTTTATGAACGCTTCAATCTCTTCATCGCTCCATACTTTCTACAATCATGTTCATTATCACACTTGATGGCGTCGTAAAAGATATACGTACAAGACATTTATAATACCTATCTGATCAGCAGGTTAGGCTTTTGATGGTCCCACTTTTACCTTTAATCTTGCTATGACTATTATGGTCATTGACGTCCTAATGCGTCTATCATGATCATCATATCAGCTATAAGACGTCCACTGCTGAACATAGGCCTCTCCCAAATATTACAACAATGACCGGTCCTGCGCCACCCGCATCCAGTGGACTCCTGCGTCACCAGGTCATCAGTCCACCTTGTGAGGGGCCTACCCACGCTGCGCCTTCCGGGACGTGGCCGCCACTCAAGAACCTTTCCGCCCCAACGGCCATCGGTTCTACGCGCAATGCGTCTATACGCATAGTTAATAGGAAGGGCCTACTTCTAGCAGTGGACTGAGATAGGCTGATGAATCGATGATGTAAGTATGTGTATGCCACTAGTTATTTTCACACTTGTCAGAACGATGCAGCAACGACGTCAAATGATAAACACGGGAGTTACCGGACCATCATAAAGGCTAGTGGGTATTCATCTATTATCGATTCAATCTATTTTATGTAACTATATTAAAAATGGAGAGTGTAAACTGGAGGAAATGCAGAGGAAAGCGGACCCTGTCAAAGGCCGGGATAACGCTAGATGGAACAAGAGAAGATTAGGAATGGAGAGCATTTACCCACCTTTTCACCCTTTTTAGGATCTAGCCATTTCCCTTCATACTTCGCGTACCGTAGTTCAGGCCGGCACCTAAACGCCGAAAAAACAATCATTTCAAGGTCCACGGAAAAAATATGTCAAATTCACACCTTATTCTGTAAAAGTAAGGTGGTTTTTCCTTCTGTAATTTGAATTGACTAGACATGTTCTTTCCGTGGACCCTTCATTTAGACAAATTGGAAAGAAAAGAAGGTCAAATATTTAGGGATGGTTTGACGGAGTTTCAACTAGCAAAAATCTGGTCCAATTCCGTCAACTTCGAAATTCAGAAATTTCGAGCATTTATATCTGTGTCACTCTCATGGAGTTCCTTGTAATGACACCGACAAATCTTCGAAATTTAAGGATTTCAAAGTTCGCACTAGAACCACTGGAGTATGCCATAGCATAGTTAGTTGAAATACAAGTCCCGGGTACCAATACCAATTCCTAAGATGGAACTTGATTTATATTGGCTACTTAGGTAGTCTGTCTGAGAAGTAAGCACCTTAGGTACATCTACTGGGTGCTTAGACAAGCTGCCAATTGCTAACGCTTAATCGTCAATCGTAAACGAAAGGCAGCTAAATGTCTTTGTCGAACTAATGTGAAAGAGTTACAGAGAGGGAAAACTACGATACGCTACTAAGCGCTAGCGATTGGCAACTTGGCTAAGTATCCCGTAGATTGATTAGGTCATTAGAAAGGCATGACATAGAAGCTTGCCGCTGTAGAAATTCTTACCTAGCCTAAATAGTCGATGCCAATCGAGTGAGGGTAAGAAATGTGATACACACACGGTGTGTGACACCGGCAATGAATGTGATATACCGTTCCCGGTAACTTTTCCAACACAGTACGGGGTATATTCCCAAATGGTAAATTTCCCTACGGGATTGGGAATTTTCTAGCCAGGAAGCTTACTGCATTGGAAATTGAAATGTTCGGCCAAATATCTTTGTCAATTTAATTAAGGTGTCATTATAGTGGCAATGAGAACTAAGCAAAATTATCTCATCATTGTTTTGGTCGATACATACCTATTTAAGCTAATGCATAGGTATACATACATACTTACCCCCTTATTTCTAAACGTTAATAATTGTTTGTCCGTTTTGCTCTTATGGACACATTGTTAAGACCGAAAGGGACAAACAATTATTAGCGGATTGTTAAGTTAGCAAACGTTTATGAATAAGGGGGTTAAACTTTAAGGTGACACATTATATTCCTAATACGAGAATACAAGGTATAGTTCGAGAAATATTATTTGACCGACTTACATTTACATAAGACATTTTGTTTTACGTTAACACTTACTCAGCAATCAGCAGTTGAGCACTTTTCTATTGTTAATGACGCAAACCGAAAGGTCGTAAGTAAGATAAGAGTCGGTCAAATAATATTTCCCGAACTATATCAAAAAATAAGTACATTCCCGTTGCCAGTGAGGTTTTGGGATTCAAAATAGGTCCCTAGGAGGTTGTTGGAAATTTATAACTACGCGACTCGATTAACTAATAAATAAATAAATAAATATTTTGGGACATCTCACACAAATCGACCTAGTTCCACGGTAAGCTCAATTAAGGCTTGTGGTATGGGTACCAGGCGATGATATGTTGAATATATAGATACTTAAACACATAGACAACCATGGTCAAGGAACAAATATTTGTGATAAATAAATACACAAATATTGCCTTCGCCGGGATTCGACTCTATGGACTCCATGGAGGCTGAAAACTACTGAACTATACTTTTGAAGCTAGAAATTCTTTATTAAAAAATCTCCTAGGGCTTTTTATTTTCCCAAAACCTTCTCTTTTGGAAATCTTGTTCACATTCTACAAAAAATTTAATTACTTACATTTTTGTCTTCCTGATAGGTTTCGCGCGGAACTCATCGAAATATTCCGTAAGGAAGGACATCGTCAGATTTTCACTCACAATTTCACTGAAATAAATTTAAAAACTACTTAAAATAATAAATTAATCTAATTGTATCTAAACCTATTGACGTTTCAAGTCATAATATTATTGACATTTATTTTTATTTTGAATAGGTATAGGTTTAGCTTACTCAAAAAGGCTAAATTTTGTCGTGCATTTTAGGTCGTGATTACACCTATGACTTCTTACGTAAGTTAAAGCGACAGAGCTATACCAAACAATGCTCGGCGGGGGTGAGCTGTTTTCATACTAAATGACATGTCATCATCATCATCAGCCAATTGACGTCCACTGCTGGACATAGGCCTCCCCCAGAGAGTTCCACAAAGATCGGTCGTGAGCTGTCCGCATCCATTGGACAACCGCAACCTTTACCAGGTCGTCGCTTTATCTTGTGGGGGGCCTTCCCACGCTGCGCCGTCCAGTGTGTGTTGCCAGTGATTAGTTACGGATCTGAAACGTGGTCGTTCACTATGGGACTCATTAGGAGGCACTCAACGAGCGATGGAGAGGGCAATGCTCGGGGTTTCTCTGCGAGAATGAGATGTATCACGTGACATTTAGTATGAAAACAGATCACCCACGCCGAGGATACTAAGGAATGAGAGGTGAATATCACTATCTCATTTCATTCCAGTATAGCTACTGGAAACTTCTCTACAGTCGAAGGTTGTAGGACAGAGTGAACCATATAGTTTGTATGGCTAACTTTCGTAACACAATGAACGCGATTGTGATTTTTGAGCTTTTTCACCAAAGAATATAATACTCTAAAGAGTTTTTCACTTTTAAGGACACTCGATTAGCGTCTAATTAAAAAAAAGCTTAGTTG
>JALPQI010032028.1:0-18406 GCA_025490895.1 Thaumatotibia leucotreta
TATTATGACATGCGCGGCGCGTGAAATTGTAAAATGTACTAGTACATTATAATAAAATATTTAAGTTAATGTTTCTCTTCCAAACATGATGAAATAAGTCATGAATCACATTCTAAATAGTATAGTATATTAACATATTACTTTTCTAACAATGGGTGATAAATCCAGCGAGTGGGATAAGGGACTACGGGAGCCTGTAAAAACTTTAGAGGTTAGTGTGTTTACGTTTTTTGCTAGCCGTTAATGATTTTTATTCCTTACTCTTGATATATTTCGATGTCATTTAACATACTTTTAAGTATAATTTATTGCTTAACATTTATTTACTGTTCCAGGACAAATGGAAGCTTGTTCCGTCTTTTTTAGAAATAAAGGGTCTTGTAAAACAACACATTGATTCGTTCAATTATTTCATCAATGTAGAGATCAAGAAAATTGTACAGGCAAATGAAAAAGTGTTTTGTGACTCTGATCCATTATTTTATGTGAAATATCTCAATGCTTATGTTGGCACACCCGATCTGGAGGAAGGCTTTAATGTGACCAAGCCCACAACTCCTCACGAGTGTCGGCTTAGAGATATGACATATTCAGCACCTATCACTGTTGACATAGAGTACATAAGAGGCAATCAAAGAGTGATCAAAAACAAACAGCTGATTGGCAGGTTGGTATTTGGACATTGTGTTGGAAATTTGGATCCTGTTTATTAAAAAATATTTTTCATCCACAATTTATTGCAGAATGCCCCTAATGCTGCGATCATCAAATTGTGTACTGACCAATAAATCCGACATTGAACTGGCCCAATTAAATGAATGTCCTCATGATCCTGGTGGCTATTTCATTATCAGAGGTAATTTACATTGTACATCACATTATTAAAAGTATACAGTAGTATTCCCTATTCTCAGACTTAACCAGCCATCTGTGGTTGCTAAGGACCAGTACAATGGATTTTTAATTCAAATTATGAACCAATTTCAGTTCAAACACAGACAAAGGGTTAATAGGAAATGGGACTGAACTTTTTCTATATAAACATAATTCGTTGTTAACCCTCTGCCACTGTCGGTCATGTGTATAATACCATAAAGTTGAAAATATGTCTGAGGTACGTCACCTCAGTTGCAGAGGGTTAACCCCCTGGACATTTCAATTCCAGCATTCTTTTACTAATCAAATCTACTTTTGTTAGGGCCATGGCAGTATGTTTTGATGTTATGATTATTATCAAAACTAGCAGCCTCATATTCAAATTCAAACACTCATACATTTTTTTATATTAACCTGTCTCCCATCAAATTATTTGTGTAGTAAATTTTATTATATTCTTATTTTTATGAAGAAACAGGGGCCAATACCCTGTTTTCTCCAATTGTATGCATTATCAGACAAAGCTGCAGTTGTTGCTTTCTTACTGTATCAAATTACCTATTTATCTAAATACTATCACCTCCCATTTCCTCTTAATACCAGCCCATACTTGTGTTTTCAATCTGTTCAGTTATATCATCGGCTGACAACCGAAACTCACTAAAAAAACTGTCACTACTCTTAGCAACCTCTTATGTCAGTATTGAATCAGAACTGAGATACAATCTCTATTTCAAGTAGGTATTTGTTACTTAGTGAGTTTTGGTTGTCAACTGACGATATGTTGAATGGAAATAATCATTATTTTCCCATTTTAGGGCAAGAGAAAGTAATATTGATTCAAGAGCAGTTATCTAGAAACAGAATGATAGTGGATGAGTTCAAAGGAGCTATACAATGTCAAGTTACAAGTTCAACTCATGAGAAGAAAACTAGGACCATTGTAATTTTGAAAAATACTAAATATGTCTTGAGGCATAATGCACTTTCAGATGTAAGTTTTAGTTTTGTTTATAGCAATAATAGACAATAATACTACATATATTTACAGCTTCTGCATAATGGTGTTACTTTCATACAGAAATATTATTTAATTTAAAGAAAGGCCAAGTAGGATTAAATGATCATGGCATATCATTCAGTTAATTATCAAGTCCTATAATACCCTGTTAGAATGTAGTGTAGGCATCTCTTGCTTTTGGATGCCCCTTGCTCAATAAAAATATGCCAAGTTACCACTATATATATAGCACATAAAAAAGAATTTAGTTTACTTTATTTTCAGGATATCCCCATTGCAGTTGCTTTCAAAGCTATGGGTATATGCAGTGATCAAGAGATAATGCAACTAGTGGGCACTGATGATACAACTGTTAAGAAAATGGCGCCTTGCATTATGGATTGTCACAATCTGAAGATATTTACCCAAAATCAGGCACTTGCTTATATTGGCAGTAAATTAAGAGTAAAAAGGTATACATATACCTACTTTTTCATTTAATCAACTCTTACCAATAGATTATCCATGAACACTATAATATGGTGCTAGATATTTCTTTGAACTATTTGTTTACATTGTTTGAAATTTCAATAAAAATTAACCCATTCATGGCCACGCTCCAACGCACGAACACATCCCGCCGGGCCACCATACAACGCGATTTTTGCTAAAACACACGACTCAGCGTATGGGTCACGGGCCTGGCGCGTACGCTTAATAAACTGCCGCTTTGAAACCGGCCAGCGGGACAATGCTATGCAACATTTTAAGTAACCATTTTTTTAAACAACAACTTGTAATTACTATCGACTCGTTATCAGTGTTCCTTCGTTATCAGTTACCTTTGTAGATCTTCCGATTTTTGAAAGTAATAAATGAATAGGACGCCGTCTACAAAGTCGCCGCCATTCATTGTTTTGACTGCGTAAACAAATTTAGTGATTTTATAAACATACATCGTTGTCGCGGGAGCAAATATAAATTTGTCAAAGAAGTAATAAACAGAATGTCCATTTAGTAAAAAACTGAGTTTTCTGCCTACACATTATAAGCCTCTAAGAAGTTCATCATAGCTAGCACGAAGTTTATTCTGCATAAGGATAATTAATCTTCCTTTATACTGTTAGTAAATAAAATCCTGAAATCGACATAATCACCTCAAACAAATATCCATGTTTTAAAACATAGACTTTATTGACTATAAAAATTTGCTGATCTTAAGTGATTTTCGTAATATACGAATACGACAAAAAGTTTTCTACTGTGTATCTACGGCGTCGTGCACTTAATCGTCATTATAAACTGGCAAAATAATCTTTCAGTTTCACATAAGGGCTTGTAAAAACTAATATTTCACTTCCTGCAAAATTGTTCTGATCGGCGAGTAACTATTTTGCTATTTTCCTTCGAGATATTTTAAAAAGCACTATTTCTATTTAGTTGTGGTTACAAAAAAAATCATGGACAAATTTCTAAAGTGACTGACTGGGTGCCTGGGCAATTTTTCAACGATTTCAAAAAAGGAGGACATTCCCAATTCAAACGTTTTTTGTGTATGTATGTTCATCGATATCTCCGAGAATCGTGAACCGATTTTGAAATTTTCCATACATTTTTCGATCCTTTCATTCCTATACCGACATACAAAATGTATAAAAATATCTCGACAATTTTTTTCTTTTACTATGATCAAGAGAGACCGAGGTTATGAGTGGAAATCTTACAAAAAATATATTTATAGAAATCTTTCGGGAGAACTTTCAATAAAATAGCCCACCTATATGCCAATCTTTTTAAGTAAGTACTAATCAAGTCCATTTACATTCAATAAAAATAATTATTCATTTTAAGGTCGTAGGTATAAACGTTTACTATACGAATGTCATTTCTGTTTTGACTGTTTTTCATAATCTTTCAGAACTGTCAAATCATATTTGCTCCCGCGATAACGATATATGTTTATAAAACAGTTGAGATGGCTTGTTTTTGACACACAATGACATTTTTTTCATATCTCTGCTACTTGCACGGCCTCTATAATAATTGTTTCTAAGAATTTAAACAAAGGTCGCGGCAATCCTTTATATCTTTGCACGTGCAGTGCTTATCGGCAAACTTTTTAACGACTAAGTAGAAGGTACTTGCTTCACTATTACTTTGTCTTAAAAGTTTTATTCCTCTTATCAGAAGTATAAATCACATATTTATTGAAGTATGTATATGTAAAATAAAACTATGAAACCCACCATCATCCGCAGACCACGAACCCTGTAAAGTGTTCGAAACGTCGGAATGAAGTTAAAATTAGTTAATATAAGTGAGTTTATCCGTTTTCATAGTTTTATTTCATGTGTAATCCTCGCGGTAACCGAAGAAAATATTATGTATATGTACTTATGACCTGATCGGCAAACAGATGTCTGTTTGCCGATAAGCACTGCATGTGCAAAGATATAAAGGATTGCGGCGACCTTTGTTTAAATTCTTAGAAACAATTATTATAGAGGCCGTGCAAGTAGCAGAGATAAGAAAAAAATGACATTGTGTGATTGTGTGTCAAAAACATGCCATGTCACCTGTTTTATAAAATCACTAAATTTGTTTACGCAGTCAAAAACAACGGATGGAGGCGACTTTGAAGACGGCGTCCTATTCGTTTATTTCTTAAAAATTGCAATCACTAAACACAGCACAGGAGGAGGGGTAAAGTCGCCAACGAATAAATCGAGACTAAATTATATTTCCCATATTACTTCAAAAATTTTTAATAGGAGGGATGGGTTGAACTACGTCACGCCATTGACTTCTGGGAAAACTACTGCAACATGCATATGCAAGATAACACCGCTGCTCGGTTGCATTTATTGTTTATTACCTGGGAGGGCGCTCGGACGGCCCTTACCTTTTAAGTCTTTTGTTTAGCAAACAACATGTTTTTGTCACACTAATATATAATATAATTATCGTTCAGATAGTAGATGTCAAAGTTGATATACAACCTCGACAAAAAGCATGACACGTTTGGACGTTTCCGTGAAAATACGATGGGAAAGGATTTTGCACTACATATGTATAACATACAAATTGTAATCTTTTCTAAAAACCGCCAAGATAAACAAATTTTATGTAAATACAGTTATATTAGTATGATTAAACAACTGCTTTACTTCATATAATTAAAACATAGTTCTATTACTATGAATTAATCTTAACATCACTGTTAGTAGTTACCTAATTATGTACCTATACACTACAATAACCACACCATTTTATGTTACGTAAGTATATAAAAGTACAGCGGAGTAACCTGGTTGCCTTACCCTTAAAAGAAAATGAGATATAATCGTACAAAGTTTGGCCAATACAAATATTGCTTGCCACCATCCATAAGGTCATCGGTTGAAAAATGTTACAATACCAAACGACTTCAACGTGAAACAAGCTTTAAAACCGGCCAATAAAGCTTATTTGAGTCTGTCACGTAAACACTCGTAGTTTTTACAGACAGCGCCGGGCCACGGTGACCCATACCCTGAGTCATACTCATAACTTTCTATAAAAATATATTTTTCATATTTTTGAAATGTGAATATGTCTGTGTGCTTACAAAACGTATGCATCTACAATTTTGTTATTTTTACTATATTATACTTATAGTAAATCAAACTTGAATATTCAAGACCCCATTTTCATTTAAAAAATCGTACTCATCATTTTATGACTAAACGTAATTTGTGAAAGTGGTTGTTAGATTCAATCATACAAACATAATTGTGTCAATATAAGTTTAGTTTTTATTTTATTTAGAATTTACTGATGACTCGCATGCGAGTCACGGGCCATACGGAAGCGTTGAATCATGACCCATACGCTGAGTCCTTGGCCCTGAATGGGTTAAGTAAGTATAAAATTATGTTTATATAAGTAAAATCTTAAGTCAAGCACCTGTATAAGTAAACAGGAGGCTTGACACAGGGGCTACTTTGTAAAATAAGTATCAAGATATTGGACTTCCTGGAATCCTTTCCTTGGATATTGGACACCTTAATTTTTCCGCATGTTTGTCACATGCATGTCAAACTATTTAAGAAATACTCTTATTGTTTTGTGTTTGCAGATTTCAAACAGCTAATTCTAAATCTAGAACACCAATTGATGAAGCAAGAGATCTGTTAGCCACCACCATTTTGGCCCATGTGGCAGTTGAAAACTTTAACTTCTATGTCAAAGCTATTTATTTAGCTATAATGGTGAAACGTGTCATCGAGGCAGAGACCAACAAGGCGTCCATAGACGATCCTGACTACTACGGGAATAAGAGGCTCGAGTTAGCAGGCTCCTTATTAGCTCTAATGTTTGAGGATCTTTTCAAAAGATTTAATTGGGAGCTTAAGTCTATTGCTGACAAAATAATACCTAAAGTCAAAGCTGCGCCATTTGATGTCGTGAAGCATATGCGGCCAGATTTGATTGCTAATGGGTTGTTTGCGGCGATTTCTAGTGTAAGTATACATACACTCATTATGTATAACTAGTATTTCGGCTTTACTTTTGGTGAACTATCTATCTATCTACTAATTTGGTAAAAAAAATCACATACTGGTGACATATCCGCGCATTTCTCCGAGCGTTTCAACTGCCGCGACTTCGGTGCCAACATTATTACCCGATTTCCGTGGGTATCTCATAATTTTTTTGGATATCTTGGTAGTTGTCAACTATGTCTACCAATATATCCAAAAGTTCTTGAATCTCTCACAGGATCCGTGTGATAAGGCTGCCACCGATGTCACGGCGGTTGAAACACTCGGAGAAATGCCCATCCGGATTCGCATCAATGTAACAGTTGCCTAATAGCATTCGCTTAGTACGCAATCACGTCATATGTAATTGCAGAACATACTTATGTCAAAAATATAGTAAACAATTATTTGTGTAGATTGTAATATAACATTTCAATTACGAGATTAAAATGCAATTTTTTTACTGCATAATAAAGTAACATTTCAGGGTAACTGGACAATCAAAAGATTCAAAATGGAAAGGCACGGCGTGACCCAAGTACTTAGTCGCCTGAGCTACATATCAGCTCTCGGTATGATGACAAGAGTCAACTCGCAGTTCGAGAAGACTCGCAAAGTCTCTGGCCCGCGCTCTCTACAGCCTTCACAATGGGGCATGCTGTGCCCTTCTGATACTCCTGAAGGAGAGGCTTGCGGTCTTGTCAAGAATCTGGCTCTGATGACGCATATTACGACCGAGTGCTCTGAGCATCCTATAGCGAGACTGGCTTGTAATGCAGGCGTGGAGGACGTCAGGCTCTTGGGCGGCGACGAGATCAATCACCCGGCTAATTATTTGGTGTTTCTGAATGGTAAGTGATTACTGAAAGTGAAATCTCACAAGATTATTTTTTCTATCTAGCTTCTCGTCTTAAAATGCGCCTAGACTGATGCCACACTGGCGCCGAATCTGCATGTCTGGAACTTGATCGAGACAACACTTTGTAGCGCTGTCCGCTGGTACACCGTGACGGCATGCGGATTCCCGTCAGTTTGAATTCGCCATTAATCTCGCATGGCGCGTACCTTGCCGTTCTAATAACCCTTTTTGCGAGAACATTTCAGGCTAGTGCCTAAAAGTCAGAACTGACCAATAAATAATAAATTAATGAAATTCCAGGTAACATCTTAGGAGTTTCAAGACAATATAAGAAGCTGATCAAAGTATTCCGAATGTTCAGAAGACGCGGTCTCATATCGGCGTTCGTGTCCATCTACCCCAACCACAACCAGAGGACGGTTTACATTTGCAGCGACGGCGGCAGGCTTTGCCGACCTTACATCATCGTCGAGAAAGGGCATCCTTTGGTTCAACAACATCACATAAACGAACTGAATCGTGGTATAAGAAAATTCCAAGATTTTCTAAATGATGGCCTGATAGAATATCTAGATGTGAATGAAGAGAATGACAGTCATATAGCAACGGTAGAGGCAGATATCGATCCGTATGTAACAACGCATTTGGAGATAGAACCTTTCACTATATTGGGCGTGTGTGCGGGCCTTGTACCGTATCCGCATCATAATCAGAGCCCCAGGAATACTTATCAATGTGCTATGGGGAAACAAGCTATGGGTAAGTTAGTTTTTTTTGTACAACAGCTTGCGGTAATAGCATTGACTGTTATCTCAAATTTATTTAGGTATAAGATAATCGGATATTCCAAAGCTGTGATCCCGGTCACAATTGTCATGTGCCATTCGACCATCTCCCATAAAACTTAGGCAACTTGGAGGTATATTTTATATTAACAACAATTCTGACAAAAGGAGTAGTAGACTGGTATAATGCTACACATTTTTTGTTTCAGGTACAATTGGGTACAATCAGAAAAACAGAATCGACACCCTCATGTACAATTTAGTATATCCACAATGTCCAATGGTAAAAACGAAAACAATAGAGCTGACAAACTTTGACAAATTGCCCGCCGGTCAGAACGCTACCGTAGCCGTCATGAGTTACAGCGGCTACGATATCGAGGACGCCTTGATCCTAAACAGAGCTTCAATTGACAGAGGGTATGGCCGTTGCCTTGTTTATAAGAGCGCCAAAACGACAATGAAAAGATACTCTAATCAAACTTCAGACAGAATTTTGGGGCCTTCGAAAGACGCGACAACAGGAAAAATTATAAGGGCACACGAAATTCTCGATTCCGATGGCATCGCTGCGCCAGGAGAGATGGTCGAGAACAGACAAGTTCTAATCAACAAACAAATGCCTCCAGCGACTATTAATCCAGTGAATCAGGGCCAACCACAACAAGTAGAATATAAGGACGTTCCTATAACATACAAAGGGCCAGTCGAGTCTTACATAGAGAAAGTGATGGTATCATCAAACTCTGAAGAAGCTTTCCTCATAAAAATTTTGCTTAGACAAACTAGGGTTCCAGAAATTGGGGATAAATTCAGCTCTAGGCACGGACAGAAAGGCGTTACAGGTCTCATCGTGCAACAAGAAGACATGCCGTTCAATGATCGCGGAATTTGTCCGGACATGATCATGAACCCACACGGTTTCCCTTCGAGAATGACAGTTGGAAAAACTATTGAATTGCTTGCTGGGAAAGCTGGATTGATGGAAGGGAAATTCCATTATGGTTGGTATTCGTACTTCATTCAATGTTTCCTAATTACCTATGTGTAAAGTTACTTATTAAATAGGCAATTTGAACGTATTTGTAGGTACGGCTTTCGGGGGATCCAAAGTTCGAGATGTTTGTCAAGAGTTAGAGAAACATGGGTTCAACTACCACGGAAAAGACATTTTTTACTCTGGCTTGACTGGGGAACTGCTAGAGGCATATATTTATTCAGGACCGGTAAGTTTTTTGCGTTTCACTTAGTACCCAAAATTCTAAACGAAGAAATTGTCGGGCAAGGTAAGTATTACAGCAAAAGTGCCCGTTTGCACTAACGAAACTGCCACGCTCTCCAATTTCCTCCTACAAGTTTCCTGGAACTATACTGTTTGGTTAGGTATTTAAAAAAAGGTAAACAATCTTGCAGTATTTTTTATTCTCTTTCTCTTCCTATGAGTCCTATACTCGGCTGAGTATGAGATTCTACTCTCATGAGCTCCTGAGGAAAAAGTATCCTTTTAACCTGGTTTGAGGCGGACGATTTGTCACCGATTTTTCTTTTGCTGTCCCACACTCCTAAAGGGCTGATTCAGACCGAAATGACAGCGGCCGGGCACTTTCAAATAGTTTTTTCTCAAACTTGCAATTAAATGTTGACATTACCGTACGTCAAGTTGGACCCGGAAGGATCATGTAGCTGGTTGTATGAGTGAACTGAACTTGATTTGTAATGGCATTTCATAATTACTATGCACTATGCAGTCATAAGCCTGCGAAGTACCGGTAGTACCCTTCATTTGACAAGTGGGAGAACATGGGACTAAACGTAAAAAAAGCGGCTCGCGGCTGTCGCGTCACCGAACCGCTGCCCCCTCCGCCGCATACACTCGCCGGTCGCTATGATCAAGACGAGACTAGGGATACTACTGGGCAGAAGGTAGAGGGGAACGCTAGAGGCAGCGGTCACGGGAAGCGGCGTGCGGCCGTCAGCGGCCCCGGCGACTGTGAGCGGCGCGACGAGTCAGTCGCTGCCATTTCGGTCTGAATCGCGTCAAGACATCTAAAATAGGGTTTAACTTTCTGTATCGAATACCAATGTATATCAACACTGTTATTACAGGTGTACTATCAAAAGCTAAAGCACATGGTACAGGACAAGATGCACGCGCGCGCCCGCGGTCCCCGCGCCGTACTCACGCGCCAACCCACCGAGGGCCGCTCCCGCGACGGCGGCCTCCGGCTCGGCGAGATGGAGCGCGACTGTCTCATCGGATACGGGGCTAGGTATGTGTGACGATGTCGCGCCAGCCACCGAGGGCCGCTCCCGCGACGGCGGTCTCCGGCTCGGCGAGATGGAGCGCGACTGTCTCATCGGATACGGGGCTAGGTATGTGTGACGATGTCGCGCCAGCCACCGAGGGCCGCTCCCGCGACGGCGGCCTCCGGCTCGGCGAGATGGAGCGCGACTGTCTCATCGGATACGGGGCTAGGTATGTGTGACGATGTCGCGCCAGCCACCGAGGGCCGCTCCCGCGACGGCGGCCTCCGGCTCGGCGAGATGGAGCGCGACTGTCTCATCGGATACGGGGCTAGGTATGTGTGACGATGTCGCGCCAGCCACCGAGGGCCGCTCCCGCGACGGCGGCCTCCGGCTCGGCGAGATGGAGCGCGACTGTCTCATCGGATACGGGGCTAGGTATGTGTGACGATGTCGCGCCAGCCACCGAGGGCCGCTCCCGCGACGGCGGCCTCCGGCTCGGCGAGATGGAGCGCGACTGTCTCATCGGATACGGGGCTAGGTATGTGTGACGATGTCGCGCCAGCCACCGAGGGCCGCTCCCGCGACGGCGGCCTCCGGCTCGGCGAGATGGAGCGCGACTGTCTCATCGGATACGGGGCTAGGTATGTGTGACGATGTCGCGCCAGCCACCGAGGGCCGCTCCCGCGACGGCGGCCTCCGGCTCGGCGAGATGGAGCGCGACTGTCTCATCGGATACGGGGCTAGGTATGTGTGACGATGTCGCGCCAGCCACCGAGGGCCGCTCCCGCGACGGCGGCCTCCGGCTCGGCGAGATGGAGCGCGACTGTCTCATCGGATACGGGGCTAGGTATGTGTGACGATGTCGCGCCAGCCACCGAGGGCCGCTCCCGCGACGGCGGCCTCCGGCTCGGCGAGATGGAGCGCGACTGTCTCATCGGATACGGGGCTAGGTATGTGTGACGATGTCGCGCCAGCCACCGAGGGCCGCTCCCGCGACGGCGGCCTCCGGCTCGGCGAGATGGAGCGCGACTGTCTCATCGGATACGGGGCTAGGTATGTGTGACGATGTCGCGCCAGCCACCGAGGGCCGCTCCCGCGACGGCGGCCTCCGGCTCGGCGAGATGGAGCGCGACTGTCTCATCGGATACGGGGCTAGGTATGTGTGACGATGTCGCGCCAGCCACCGAGGGCCGCTCCCGCGACGGCGGCCTCCGGCTCGGCGTGATGACAGCCATGACCAAGGACAAGGAGCAAATATTTCTGGTAAATAAATACATAAATACCAATGTCCTCGCCGGGATTTGAACCCGCAACCCCCAGTTTCGTAAGCAGGGTCACTACCAACCGACTAGGCTACGGAGGCTGAAAAACGATGTCCACGCGCCAGCCCAACGAAGGCCCGCGCGATGACGGCCTTGGCAAAATAGTTAAGCAATAACTCACTAAATAGACCTAGTCACTTCAACGTTTTCGACGACGCCTAGTAAAATAAAAAAAGCCCATTCAGACGCCACGTCACTAAAGTGTCTAATCTTAAGGCACTGGTCTCACCGCGAGCTACTAAGCTATGAACTATCGGCTATAAACACGAACAAAAGATACGCACTCCCGTGTAAATAAAAGAGACACGGCTATACTCGCCCAGCTATCAGCTATCACCGCCGGGCGAGTATCGCCGTGTCTCTATTATTTACACGGGAGTGCGTATCATTTGTTTTGAGACCAGTGCCTTACGCACGTGCGTGTAGGTCTATATTGCTCTACCGAACCTGTTATTACAACAGGCGTTAAGCGCTTGCTGTCGTCACTGTCGAGATGCCCTACAATTATTGACGATTAGCTGAATGTCTTTATTAATTTATATATGATGTTGTCATTGTCGGCCTGCCAAAGTGTACTTTAGGCATTGGTCTCACCGCGAGAGTTCATAGCTTAGTAGCTCGCGGTGAGACCAGTGCCTTACGCACGTGCGTGTAGGTCTATATTACTCTATCGACCGTGAGTTATACATATATTGGAAAGTTGGTAGCCTTTTTCTAATTGAGTCTAAAAAGTGGCCATTATGTTAATCTGAGGCACGTTTAACGCCATCAACCATCTGACGTTTGATCTCCAACATGACTCTTCGATTTCCTAAAATAGTACATTACGACACAAGTGCGAAAAACATGAAACTCGAAACGAGTGGCGATGTTTTAGAACACGACCAATAGGGAGTTTTTTAAATCGACACGAGTTACGAATTTCGTTTTTGCACGTGTATCGTACCACGTTTTTTAGTGCAGACGGCCCACCGAAGTTTTGGACCTGACGTAAAATGACACACTTCTCGCACTAGAGCCTAAAAAAGACACCATCTGTACTAAAAATGAACCGTTTAACATTCCAGCATGCTGCTAATGGAGCGCCTCATGCTCGCCTCGGACGCGTTCAGCGCCGACATCTGCGGCAACTGCGGCCGCCTCGCGTCGCGCGCGTGGTGCCACGCGTGCCGCTCCTCCGCCGCGGTCTCCACTGTGGAGATGCCCTATGCCTGCAAACTGCTGTTCCAAGAACTCGCCTCTATGAACATCGTGCCTAAACTTACGCTTAAGAAATACTGTTGATGTGTATACAATAAAAGTAGCTACCTAAACTGTAGTTTGTTTTATTTACCAAACCATTTGCGTGGATTCCCACTATAATAACAGGCGTGAAGCGCTTGCTATCGTCACTGTCGAGATGCCCTACAATTATGGAGTTATACGATTTGCTGAATGTCTTTATTAATTTATATATGATGGTGTCATTGTCGGCGTGCCAGTGTTTAGGCACTGGTCTCACCGCGAGCCCATAGTTCATAGCTTAGTAGTTCGCGGCGAGACGTGCCTTGAATCCTAAAAAGCCTACTGTGGACGCTTGCAAATGTAATACTAAATACCTAAATCCGTCGCACGCGTTTGCACCATGTGGCTTATGAAGTTATGAAACTTATGATGAAGCAGCATTTACCACCAGTTTATCGTGCTGTATCCGTTTCGCACTAGTCAAAACGTGGTAATGATGAGACACTGGTCTGAAGTGGGGTTCACTTCAGACTATCCTAGGTGAAAAGTTTTTGGATTTGTGTATTTAGGTACTGTGAACCCGAACCAGTGTCACTTGGCAAACCAAGTTGTGATTTGTGACAAAATAAAATAACAACATTTATAAACCCATTTTATTTAACACTTAAACTACACTCGCATGATTCGCAATATTTTACAAGTCGCCTTCGTTAAAACAAGACACGCCCACATAATGAACAATATAAAAATATAAAACACTCCGCTGGCAGAGTAGAAAATTCTTAGAAATAGATATCCTATGACAACCCAGAAGACAAAGGCCTGGGAACCCAACCTTCGTAAGGATAACCGCGCGGGTAAGTTTTGGCTGACGATGTTTTGGTGGTTGGTCGCGTCTCGCGCGTAAGTGTGGACGGTGCACGGCTGCTGCAGAATCTCGCGGGCGACGTACCCCCAAAAGTCGTTTCTATTCCAGAGATTGGTGAATTCATCTTGATACTGAAACAAGAAAATATCAATCGTGGTAATGATATCGGTGGGTTGCAACTAAATGTGTTAGTTTTTAGTAAAACGTCCCACTTTGTCGCTTACCATAAAGACGAGTTTTCGTTGTATCTTCATATGAATAAACTGACAAAGCGGCTTTATGGCAAACGATAAAGTGGGACGTTTTACTAAACTCACTCACAAATAGTTTCAGTTCTGGTCTTATTAACCGACTTCAAAAAGGAGGAGGTTAACAATTCGTCGAAATCTTTTTTTTTTTTTTATGTATGTTCCCCGATTACTCGAAGACGCGTGGACCGATTTCAAATATTCTTTTTTTGTTTGAAAGGGTATACCTTCTAGTTGGTCCCATTGTCACCGAATCCAGATCTGATGATGGGATCCTGGAGAAATCGAGGGAACTCTTCAAATGTTGTAGGCACACATGACATTTTTCATTTATTTTCGAAGACTAATCAAGTATTTGCATCTAGTCATGAACATCTTAAGTTGGTGATCTGATGATGGAAGGTACAACTCTTTAGCAATTAGGAGTTGGGGGATAATTCTTTAAGTATAACATATTTCATGTATTTTGGAAGCTATTTGAGTATTTGCTTTTAGGTGGTCATCCTTTCATGTTGGTGAGCTGATGATGTAAGGTACAACTCCTTGGAGATTAGGAGTTGGGGGATAATTCTTTAAATATAACATATTTCATATATTTTGGAGGCTATTCGAGTATTTGCCTTTAGGTGGTCATAGTCTCATGTTGGTGAGCTGATGAGGAAAGGAATAACTCCTTAACGATTAGGGGTTGGAGGATCATTCTTTGTATATATAACAAATGTCATACATTTTCGAGATCTATTCAACTGTTTGCTTAGTAGTTATGACATGTCGGTTAGCGGTTAGTGATTCTTTAAATAATATTGGCATGCTAAGTCTGTTACCTTTGAAATTGTTTTTGTATTCATATAAGTTCGCCAGTTCAGGTTTTATGGCCTACTACAGTGCAGTACATTCTAATTATAAGTATTTAGAGCATACTGAATAACGATTTTATATTTACACTACTAAAAAGCAAAAAATAAAATATTTTAAAAATAAAAATAAAACCGCCTTCAAAAATTCGCCCGAACTAAAAAGTTAAAAATAATTTTGGTTCCTACTTCTTAGGATTTCCTACCCAAACCTTTAAACCTTTTACCCTATTCATTGAAATAAAACATTATGGCTAGGTACCCTACAGATTTCTTAGAAGTCGGTGCCAAGCCAAATATGTACACTTTGCGAGTACTTATATGTATTTGATAGAGCCTTGTAATATACTGTCACTCCGGTTATGCTTTCATGAAAATGACTGAGGCAGACCATTCTGTTGATAAAAGCGTAATCGGAGTGACAGTAAGTTACAAAGCTCTATCTATACGATACCGGGCGACCTCGAGGGTTACTTTTAGCCTTATTCCGGCAAGCGGGGCTCTGCTGGAATTGACCTACTTTACCCTAGCTTTTCGTGGGACTTATATGGAAAGTAAAGAACAAAAAGAAAAACAAGGTTCCCTGGAAAACCTTTACCAGGAACTACTTCCTCTGGTGGAAGGTGCGGAAAACTCTGCCCAAGCACCAGTGGAAATCATGGAGGTTGTGGAGGAATCCGACACGGCTGAAAGACGCGCTAGCCGCCCAAGCAACCAATCGGACGACCCCCAACCTGAACCACAGATGCCCGCCAAGAGATTGACGGGCGCCGCAAGAGGGCGCTTCAAGGCTCTTAAAGGTCTGGAGTAGAGTCTGACAAGGCGCTACAACTAGCCACAAAGAGCTTTGGAGAGCTCAAAAAGATGGGGTACAAGTTCGGGTCCTCCAACTCAAAACCCGAGCAAAGGTCGGCAAAGCGACCTCGCCCGGATGAGAGCTCACCAAAGGGAAACGCTCCCAAAAACCCAAAGGTGAGTGAGACCCCCCCGGACCAACCCCAACAACCACGGCCCTACAATGAGGTCCTCGCCCAGATTCGTGTCGGGATCAGGAACTCCAGCCCGATGGCAGTCGCCCAGCTGGATTCCATCTGCGAAGCCATCCTGCAGAAGATCGCGACACTGAAGATGGACGAAGGACCCAAATTCAAGAGCTACTCCCACAAGCCAGGCTGGCTGCTGATCACCTGCAGCGACCAACGCTCTAAAGCCTGGCTAGAAGAGATAACGCCGTCCCTAAAGCCATGGCCGGAAGCCAACCTCACGGTCATACCGGAAAATGAGCTTCCCAAGCCAAACATAGGCATGGTGTTTATCCCAGAGATAGATGACTCCAAGGTGCAGCAGTCACTATCTCTCATCTACGCGCAGAACCAGGGGCTTCACACAGAGTTCTGGAAGGTTCTCCACACCAAGGTCGAAAAAGGTGGGGTCCTGGTGACCCTATCCTTAGACGACATATCTGTGGAGAATCTGAAAAAGATGGGACTCAAAGTGAACCTCGGGTTCCGCGAGGTCATGTTCCGCCTTAAGGGTCAACACAAAGCCCAAGAGGCCGGAACAAGCGCACCTCCTAACCCACCACCGCCACCCACAAACCCAGCCCAACCCACAAACCCGGCCCAACCCACCACCCACTCACAAACGCCAGCCCGAAAGGTGCCTTTAGGCCCAAAAAGGGCTGTGCAGTCCTCACCCCATCCCAGACCAGGGCCATCGGGCGCATCAGCTGGGCAACAGCAGCGGTTTCTCGCCGGCAGGGGAGACACCAGGGGCAGAACTCGCCCCAGGGGCAGAGGGGGCAGAGGCCGCCAGCGAGGGCATGGAGATGCCCAACGCAGCGGCAAATAATATGAAGACGCGGACAAAGGGGGTGACGTTCCTCCAGGCCAACATTCACCACGCCATCGCGGCCACTGCGGTCGTGGAGAAGATCCTTGGCGACCATGGCCTGGACATCGCCCTCATACAAGAACCATGGTTGAACAACAAAGCCATGGTAACCGGACTTAACAGGGCAGGAAAGGTACTCGTACATGAAAAAGGTCTTAAACCCAGAGCCTGCATTGTGTTTAACAAACGTATTAACTTCTTACCTGTTACAGAAATCTGCAGTGACGACACCGTAGCTGCCTACGTCGATCTCAAAGGCAGAGGAACACGGAAGGTACTAGTCTGCTCCGCCTATCTGCCTGGAGACAAACTAGACCCCACAGAAGAACTGTCTAAGGTTGTAGAGTACGCTCAAGCACAAAAGGCAGAACTCATCGTGGGCTGCGACGCCAATGCCCACCACACCATCTGGGGGAGCACTGGAATTAACAAAAGAGGTGAGTTACTCGCTGATTTTATCTTTACTAACTGTCTGCAACTGTTAAACAGAGGCAATACGCCCACCTTTGTAACTAGGGCGAGACAGGAAGTATTAGATATAACGTTCGCAACAGAAAAGGTGGCTAGGTGCCTGTCGAACTGGCATGTCAGTTGCGAAAACTCAATGTCGGACCATAAACACATAATCTTTGGTGTTAGGGACTCTTTAGATGACGACATAGCTATGCGTAGAAATCCAAAAGACACATCGTGGGAGGCATATAGGGCCGAACTAGATTCTCGTCTAAAGGAAATTCATACACAAGTTAAATCACCATTGTCCCTCAACTTAGCAGTCGATCTTATCTCGGAAGGCATGACTAAGGCCTATGAGCAGAGCTGCCCGTTGAAGGCAATAAAGTCATCTAATACTGTGACGTGGTGGAACAAAAAGCTGGAGAAACTCCGCAAATCCACACGCCGCTTATTCAATCACTCTGCCACGCCATCTGAGTGGGAACGGTACGGCAGGGCACTGACTGAATACAATAAACAAATCAGGAAAGCAAAAAGGCGGTCTTGGAGAAGATTCTGTGACGAAATTGCCCAAACAAATAAAGGTGCGAGAATTCACAGAATACTCTCAAAGACTCCAACCAACTATCTTGGTCTACTCAAGAGACCGGATGGAGTGTTTACGAACACGGAAGCGGAAACCCTCGACCTCCTTAGGGCAACCCACTTCCCAGGTTCGTATACCAACAGTAACACACAAACATGCACCCAAAGGAATCAAGAAATCCATAGGGCAAGCAACAAAGACTGGAATTTGGCATCTAACATCTTTAGACCAAACCAAATTAAGTGGGCATTGAGCAAATTCAAGCCATTTAAATCGGCCGGAGAAGATGGAGTGTTCCCTGCGCTCCTACAACATGGACAGGACCTCCTACTCCCGCACCTGGTCAGAATATTTCGAGCGAGCTTTGCGTTAAGATATATACCAGAAAAATGGACTCAGGTCAAGGTAAAATTCATACCTAAAGCAGGGAAAAAGGACTACTCGCAGCCTAAATCCTTCAGACCAATCAGTCTAACATCCTTCCTTCTAAAAACAATGGAAAGAATCATTGATCAGCACATTAGAGCGCGTTACCTGGTGGCAAAACCACTCAGCCACAATCAGCATGCTTACCAAAAGGGAAAATCAACAGAAACTGCCCTACTTGACCTGGTTGACAAGGTGCACAAAACCCTAGAGGAAAAGCAAACCGCTCTCTGTGCGTT
>JALPQI010032030.1:0-21375 GCA_025490895.1 Thaumatotibia leucotreta
ATCGGGCGCATCAGCTGGGCAACAGCAGCGGTTTCTCGCCGGCAGGGGAGACACCAGGGGCAGAACTCGCCCCAGGGGCAGAGGGGGCAGAGGCCGCCAGCGAGGGCATGGAGATGCCCAACGCAGCGGCAAATAATATGAAGACGCGGACAAAGGGGGGTGACGTTCCTCCAGGCCAACATTCACCACGCCATCGCGGCCACTGCGGTCGTGGAGAAGATCCTTGGCGACCATGGCCTGGACATCGCCCTCATACAAGAACCATGGTTGAACAACAAAGCCATGGTAACCGGACTTAACAGGGCAGGAAAGGTACTCGTACATGAAAAAGGTCTTAAACCCAGAGCCTGCATTGTGTTTAACAAACGTATTAACTTCTTACCTGTTACAGAAATCTGCAGTGACGACACCGTAGCTGCCTACGTCGATCTCAAAGGCAGAGGAACACGGAAGGTACTAGTCTGCTCCGCCTATCTGCCTGGAGACAAACTAGACCCCACAGAAGAACTGTCTAAGGTTGTAGAGTACGCTCAAGCACAAAAGGCAGAACTCATCGTGGGCTGCGACGCCAATGCCCACCACACCATCTGGGGGAGCACTGGAATTAACAAAAGAGGTGAGTTACTCGCTGATTTTATCTTTACTAACTGTCTGCAACTGTTAAACAGAGGCAATACGCCCACCTTTGTAACTAGGGCGAGACAGGAAGTATTAGATATAACGTTCGCAACAGAAAAGGTGGCTAGGTGCCTGTCGAACTGGCATGTCAGTTGCGAAAACTCAATGTCGGACCATAAACACATAATCTTTGGTGTTAGGGACTCTTTAGATGACGACATAGCTATGCGTAGAAATCCAAAAGACACATCGTGGGAGGCATATAGGGCCGAACTAGATTCTCGTCTAAAGGAAATTCATACACAAGTTAAATCACCATTGTCCCTCAACTTAGCAGTCGATCTTATCTCGGAAGGCATGACTAAGGCCTATGAGCAGAGCTGCCCGTTGAAGGCAATAAAGTCATCTAATACTGTGACGTGGTGGAACAAAAAGCTGGAGAAACTCCGCAAATCCACACGCCGCTTATTCAATCACTCTGCCACGCCATCTGAGTGGGAACGGTACGGCAGGGCACTGACTGAATACAATAAACAAATCAGGAAAGCAAAAAGGCGGTCTTGGAGAAGATTCTGTGACGAAATTGCCCAAACAAATAAAGGTGCGAGAATTCACAGAATACTCTCAAAGACTCCAACCAACTATCTTGGTCTACTCAAGAGACCGGATGGAGTGTTTACGAACACGGAAGCGGAAACCCTCGACCTCCTTAGGGCAACCCACTTCCCAGGTTCGTATACCAACAGTAACACACAAACATGCACCCAAAGGAATCAAGAAATCCATAGGGCAAGCAACAAAGACTGGAATTTGGCATCTAACATCTTTAGACCAAACCAAATTAAGTGGGCATTGAGCAAATTCAAGCCATTTAAATCGGCCGGAGAAGATGGAGTGTTCCCTGCGCTCCTACAACATGGACAGGACCTCCTACTCCCGCACCTGGTCAGAATATTTCGAGCGAGCTTTGCGTTAAGATATATACCAGAAAAATGGACTCAGGTCAAGGTAAAATTCATACCTAAAGCAGGGAAAAAGGACTACTCGCAGCCTAAATCCTTCAGACCAATCAGTCTAACATCCTTCCTTCTAAAAACAATGGAAAGAATCATTGATCAGCACATTAGAGCGCGTTACCTGGTGGCAAAACCACTCAGCCACAATCAGCATGCTTACCAAAAGGGAAAATCAACAGAAACTGCCCTACTTGACCTGGTTGACAAGGTGCACAAAACCCTAGAGGAAAAGCAAACCGCTCTCTGTGCGTTCCTTGATGTAGAAGGTGCTTTCGATAATACACCCACGGAAACCATTCTTAATGGAATGAGATCAAAGGGAGTAGATGAAACCACCACTAGATGGGTAGAGAATATGCTCTCCAACAGAGTAGCTACTCTAACCCTCAATGAAATAGAACATAAATTCCACACCACGAGAGGATGTCCTCAGGGAGGCGTTTTATCCCCACTACTATGGACCCTCGCAGTGGATCAACTCCTTACAATACTGCGGGACAAAGATTATGACACACAGGGATATGCCGACGACCTGGTAATCATAATCAAAGGACCCAGCCTCCATACGATCTCAGATTTGATGCAAGGAGCTCTTTATACAATATCTAAATGGTGTAAAGAAAATGAATTGTCCATTAATCCGAGCAAAACGGTGTTAGTACCTTTCACAAAAAAGAGGAAACTGGAAAAACTCGGAAAACTAGAACTTAATGGACAAACAATACCCTATTCAAGTGAGGTGAAATACCTAGGGGTCACATTTGACCAAAAGTTGACATGGAATCCTCACATGAAAAATATTTTACAAAAAGCAAAAATGGCCCTATGGTCTTGTTGTCGCATGGCTGGAGCAAGGTGGGGATTAAAACCCAAAATTGCTCTATGGCTCTATACAGCGGTAGTGCGACCCATCATCACCTACGCCTCCGCTGTATGGTGCTCCAAAGCTAGCCAAAAGACAACAATAAATTCCCTTAATAGCCTACAACGTACGGCCTGCCTAACGGCAACAGGGGCCTTCTCCTCTACACCAGGGGCGGCCCTAGACGCACTGCTTAATATAACACCACTCCACTTGCAAGTGCAGAAGGAGGCAAAGCAATGCGTCTACAGAATAAGCACGCTGAACAGGCCTACATGGCGCTCTCAAGCCCTTGTCTCACTTAAGGCACAGGTATTTGAAAACTGTACCCTCAGCATGCCATCAGATGATATTCATACAGAATGTCAATTCACCAAACTGTACACGGTGGAAATTCCCTCGAGACACAAATGGGCGAACGACCAAATGTCTGTCGAAAAGGGAAGCCACATTTGATACACGGATGGATCCAAAAAAGGCGAAAAAGTAGGATGTGGCATATATGGGGAGAGGCCTAAGCTCAGAGCGAGCGTCAGCATGGGTGAATTGGCCTCAATCTTCCAGGCAGAAGTCTTCGCCATCAACAGATGTGCTGAGATTAACCTGGACAGAAACCTCAGAAATCAAAACATCTACATCAATTCGGACAGTCAAGCTGCCCTGTTAGCACTAGAGTCCCTAGAAACCAACTCTAGACTTGTCCTGGATTGCAAAATAAATCTAAACGTCCTGGCTAACTCCAACAAAGTCACACTTAGATGGGTACCAGGACACTCCAACATTGCCGGAAATGAAGCAGCGGATGAACTTGCCAGGAAAGGTGCGGACACTCCCCTGATCGGACCAGAACCGTTCAGTGGAACCACCAAACAACAGGCTTACTCGCTGATTAACAATCTGGAAAAAATGAGAGCCATCAGAGAGTGGAAGGCCGTCAAAGGAAACACACACTCTAAAGCTCTGATACAAGGGTTCAACAACAAAACTACTACAGAGCTACTAGGGCTCAAAAGATACAAAACTTGTGCGGTGGTCAGAATTCTGACCGGCCACTGCAAACTGAACAAACACATGTTTCTAATGGGTAAGAAACAAGAAGCACTATGCAGGTTCTGCCAGGAAGAGGAAGAAACTGCGATGCATATCCTCTGCTCCTGCGGACCATTAATGCATAAAAGAAGTATCCACCTAGGTAGGCACATACTGCAACCATATGAGGTACACAGCATTACAGCCCAAAGAATCTGGAAATTTCTGGACTCAACGGGAATAAGTAACATCCTTTAAAATACAAAGGGCCGCCACAATAGATCAACCGATTGGTCGAAGCGGCATAGACTGGCCCAATACATCAATAATAATAATAATAAGTCATACAACGTAGTGATTTAGGACAGAAGTGTAAATTCCGCTCGCACGCGTATCAGGGTAGTCTATACTATATTATTGGTTAGATACCCTTTTACTGTTTATCGCGCCACGCATCACAAAGTGATGGCTACAACGACAAACTACAGAACAGAACTATCATAGGCCTACAGGAGTTAAGGAAAAATAAAACTCACTCGGGAGTTAGAGAAATATTGAATTTAATACCTAACTAACATATTTTGTCTATCACTTTATTTCGTGCTCGTCAGGGCGATAAAAAACATGGTGTTTTATCTCCTACACAATACAATGCAATGCAAAAAAACAATCGTGTAGGAGACTGGGGAAGACTAAGATTTCGTTGGTTAATTCGTACACTTTTTACTCTAAAGAAAAAAAACGAATTTGTACGAATGCGCCACCTCTACCTAATATGTACGTATAACCGTACCGCAATATTAATTCTGTGTTCAAAAATGTATCTTCTTTGAGCAATTTTTTTTAATAAGTACTTATGTACCTAATCATTGATGACAGAAATTCCTTTAGTAAAATAATAGGCAGGTAACTAGGTAATATTAATAAGAATTCTTGCTAAACAAACTTTTTGTGATACAGTTATAGCATACATTCTCTCACCTACATGTAAACTTAATCATAACATGACAACTTGTTTTATAGCTATCCTGTACTGTACGATTTGTTTATAACTACTTACTTAGCAAAACTTTCAGCAATGGACACCTAGTGTTTTGTGAAACTTGTTACAGGCTTAAATACAGTAAATGATCAAACAGTTTAATTGTTGTTTTTATTCTAGTACTTACACCTACTTTGTCCACAGACCATGTATTGAAATAGACACACGAACTTCGTGCGCAATTTGGGCGGTAAGTATTTGGTAGCCCTAACGTAATACCTATAAACCTATAAAGGTTGTAAAATATATGCAAAATAGGCGTTAGACGTTATAGGCTATAAGTTTTAGGATTCAAAATCGGGTATTAATTCATGTCATTGTGTTTTTTTTACATTAAAATATTTAAGGTCTATGAAGGTTGGATCAATTCTCTAGGCATGAACATACTGGCCACAAACAACTGTCACAAAAAAATAACAAGTTTTTTTTGACGGTTGTATTGTCAATTAGACAATCTTCTACGCCAGAAGCCATTGATTTAGAATATATAAGTGGATCCCCAAACAGCTCAAAAAAATGGCCCCAAAAAATGGGCTACAGAAGTAAATATTGCGGTCCTTTTGCTCCGCTATTCAGTTCTGACAGTTGCCATTTGGTCACCTTACGGCATCATTATTCCATAAACATAAAAAGTTTCTACTATTTTACGGTGTTGTTCGCAAATTTGACACTTATTGCTCACTTCACAAAGTTTTTTATTCTTTGAGTTTTTTTTATTATAGTTTATTGTAAGTGAGCGTTATTAGCTTCAACTGAAAACATGATCGAAATGACTTTTAGTGCCACTTTTTTGGTTTTTTTGTTTGGCTCTGTGCGTCCATTTATTATTTAATGTCATTGCCAGAAGCTTAAAAAAATAAACACCGTCACAACAGTCACACAAGTCCCTTTATTTGTCACACACAATATGTGACAAATAAAGGGACTTGTGTGACTTAATTGAGTTCACATACTTTTAATTACCCCGACGCCTCGGATGTGACGTTACTCCCTTGCCGCAGGCAAGAAATTGTATCACGTCTTTCTATATAGCTGTGCGGAGTTTGCATATACAAAGATGAAAGTGACGTGATTAAGGCCCGTTACCGTTTAGAAAATAAGTGAAAATCATGAAAGTCATAAACCTCCTTACATCAAAAAAATATATTGAAAACCGAAACTAAATCACATAACTTCTAAGTTAGTCCGTTTTTAAACGGCAGTCGTGTTTTTTTTTGTTTAGTCCTCTTACGAACGTGTAGTACATTTAATGTAAATGTAAAGTAACGTAACATAAATGTTTACGATGCACATTCTCTTTCTAGTCGAACGGCACTGAATCTAAAATGTTTGCTAATTCGAATTTTATTTATAAACTTTCCAATGTTAGGCATTTATAGCTATTAATTGGTGTGCATTGCCATACATTAGCCATTGCGTTAGCTAGGAAGGTGAAGATTCTTGTAATTTCGGTACCTAAATGAATTATTCGTATTTCATTATAATTTCCCTTCAATTAACTGTTCAGATACAGATCTCGTGCAACCCTGTATATAATGACACATTTATTATTAATACAAAAGGATGCCGTATTACTGATATTTCCGAGGAACGTGAAATAATGAAAGCGATGAGTGGCCAACCCGAAAGAGAAGACTGCGATCAGGAAAAGCAATTATTGGGCTCGAACGCAACACACATATGGATGTTAAAAGATATGTTTAAAAGCTTCAATATTCGTGACGAAAACTCGTTATTCTGTTGTTATAGTAACTTTTCAGCGAGTAAAGGTATAAAACATATACAGTCGCCTCTCGTTAATTCGAAACTCGAAGGACCTATCCAAATATAACGATTTATCGAGAGTTTGAAATATCAAATGGTCGGAAATATTCGGGAGAAAAAATTAAAGTACTCGTAATTTCAATATCAAAAGATTAGAAGCACATACATGTACAAACATAATGTTCATTAATTATTAGTTTTCGATTAAGTCCTTCTTTTCAGCAATCGTCAAGCATCTATACTTTCTAGGACTCATAACTAACTTAAACTTTTAATCTGTACACATAACCAACGGAAAAATAACTTAACTGAGTGGCAAACAAATATGTAATTAACAACAAATGCTTGTGCAACTTTTCTAAAATGTAGGATACTTGCCTCTTTAATCTCATAACTTTGAATTGGCGAATGTTTGGCGCCCACGAGTTCGAATTAACGCGTGGTTTTGTTGTGTAGCTATTACTTTTTTGTTTGAATTACCAAGTGTTTAAAAATGTATTGAATTTTTTCGAAATAGCAAGAGATCTTCTAGGGAACTCGTGATAACTTCGAATTATAGAGAGGTTCGAATTATCGCAGGTTTGAAATAACGAGAGTCGACTGTATTATACAGTGACTGCAAACAGTTCTTCACTGTTATGAAAACGCAACATGAATTTCTGCGTGTCGACTGTTCCTACAAAGATTCAGTGATATACAGTGATTACTTTGTTTTCAGTCCTGGCGAAAGCGTACCAAAGAGAACGATAGATGAATCTGCTTTCAATGTGATTATCCTTGGGATGGAAAGCTTATCTAGATTAAATTTCGAACGAACCATGCCAAAAACCGCAAAATTCCTAAAGGATCGAGGCGCGATACAGCTTAAAGGCTACAATAAAGTAGGATATAACTCATTTCCCAACCTATTTCCGTTATTGTCAGGAAGATCCTTTAATTCGTGTAAAACTACCGAGTGTAGTTTTATCTGGGAGGCGTACAGAAATGCTGGCTACTACACCGCGCTGGGATCCGACAGCGTCGTAGGCGCAATGGGCACATACGAATACGACTGGCCGACCATACCCACTGACTTCTACTTACAGCCCTTCATGGCCGAAACGAACAACTTGATCTCAAATAAAATTTCGCATTATGATCGGCGCTGTTTAAAACGCAGAACATTTTACAAAATAGTTTTGAATTATGTAAAAGGATTATTGCAGAATCTGAGACATAAAAACAAATTGTTTGGATTCTTTTGGGAAGAGTCTGTAAGCCATAATATATTAAAAAAGCCGCAACTTATGGACGACGGATACTTCAATTTCTTTACTGAACTAGAAAATAGTAAATTGTTAGATGATACAATAGTAATCGTTTTGAGCGATCATGGCATGAGATGGGGTGGTTTTGCTCAAACACGGCAGGGTCATCTAGAGGGTAGCTTGCCGTTATTTTCTGTACTTTTACCTGCATCTTTTAGAGAATCATTTAAATACGCGTACATTAATTTTCAAATCAACAGTGGCCGGCTTACAACACCTTACGACGCTTATTGGACTTTAGTAGATCTAGTAAACCCGAAATTATTAAAGAATTATCAACTAGAGTTACGGGTTGAAGGAAACAAATCTGATGATGTTCATTCTGTAGTGAATGAAAGGCCGGTTGATAGCTGACTGATTTATTTCTTAACTACCCGAAATATTGACATCAATGAATCTACCCACTACTTGCATACCTTACATCTCTCCCACTCAAATACCGGATAATCATATAGTTAGGGTTTACACATATATACTACTATATAACAATATACACTTATAAGTCTATATTGTTTACATCTCTTTCGGCTCTAATTAAGGCACATCACACAATAGGACATAAATAGGAATCGGTAAACAGATTAGGTAAAATAGGTAAGTACATTACATGGCCTGTTTCTGGGACCGTTTCCAAGCTCGCAACGCTCGGTTGGACGCATCGGACGGCGGCGCGCCCGGGGCCTCCGTCAACGAGCCAGCGGCCCCGGCCGCCGCCGCTGGGAGCTCGCGGGCTCCCCGCTCAGGCTGTCCCGGCAGCTCCTGGAGGTCGCCATCCGATGCGTCCTCAAAGGACTCGTCAGCACCATATTCGGCCAACCCCGACTGAGCCCCTTCTTCATTCGAGCTCGCTAGATCTGCGCGTTCGCCAGCGTCACGAATACTCGCTCGCGTCAACGAGTACCTATGTTTATTGACAGGCATTATTTGATCCACATGTCTACGCCACTCGACCCCCTGACCCATATTCACCTTGTAAGATACCGGGCCGGTCTGGGAAGTGACTTTACCCTTCGACCACTTCTCCCCTTTCACTGTATAGTCGCGCGCGAACACCTCGTCCCCCACGCCGAGGGCCCTTGGCGTGCCGCCGGCGGCCGCGGCCTGGCGCTCCTGCGCGGCGCGCGCGGGGGCCGCGCGGTCGGGCCGCAGCGCGTCCAGCCGCCCGCGCAGCCGCCGCTTCATCAACGCTACCGCCGGAGACACGCCGGTCGTCGAGAGCTCGCAATTACGATACTGGAAAAGAAATTTACTAAGGGCGGTGGGAACATCGACCCCCTCGTAAAGAGCCCTCTTAATCGCTTTTTTAATTGTCTTAACCGCATTCTCCGCCGCGCCGTTACCCTGGGGCCTATATGGTGCTGACGTTACATGTTTTATACAGTTTACGTTACAGAATTCTTTAAATTCTACTGAAAAGAACGGCGGCCCGTTGTCTGTTACGAGTTGCTCAGGAAATCCGAACCGAGCGAATATTGAACGAAGCACTGAAATAGTCGATCGGGCTTCCGTACCCTTCATTAAAATGGCCTCAATCCATTTGGAATGCGCGTCTACAATAATTAAGTACCGCTTGCCTCCGCAGTCCGCAAAGTCCGCATGGAGCCGACACCATGGGTTCAGTGGGTACTCCCACGGGTGCAGCGGCGCGCGGGGCGGCGCGTCCCGCACGGCGCGGCACGCGCTGCAGGCTCGGCACGCCTCCTCAATATCTCCGTCGATACCGGGCCAGTACACATAATTACGCGATATATTTTTCATTTTACGAATACCTAAATGACCCTCGTGAATTTCGTTCAACACTTGTTTTCTAAAGTTTGGGGGTATTACAACGCGATATTTATATATTAAACAACCCATGTCAACAACCAAATCGCTCTTTCTTACAAAATATGGTTTTTCTTCCTCGCAACTCGCAACGGATGGCCACCCGAACTGTACATAACCATAAATCTTACTTAAAATTGAGTCATTCTGTGTGTCCTTAGCTATGTCTTTAAAATTAACAGGCAACGAATCCTCAATAAATCGAACATAACTCATCACTTCAGAGGAAGCGCGGTCCCGGTGCGGCAGTGGCAGACGAGATAACGCGTCGGCTGGCCCGTTGTCCACCGAACGTACAAATTCTACCGAAAAGTCATAAGCCGCTAAGCGCGCCGCCCACCGTTGCAAGCGGCTCGCAGCTGTTTGTGGAATTCCACTATTTTTCCCAAAAATATAACTTAGCGGCTTGTGATCCGTTCGCAATGTAAAGTGTCTTCCAAATAAATATTGATGATGTTTTGTTATACCATAAAATATCGCCAAAGCCTCTTTGTCAAGTTGGCTGTAATTACGCTCATGTTCGTTGAGCGTTCGCGACGCGCAACAAACCGGGCGCTCGGCGCCGGCCTCGTACCGGTGCGCCAGCACGGCGCCGACGCCGTAGGCGCTGCTGTCCACCGCCAGCACGAGGTCGCGCCCCTCCTCGTAGTGGGCTAATACGCGTTTACCAATAAGGGACCGCTTTGCTTCTATAAAAGCCTTATCACAAGTTGAATCCCAGTTCCACTCGACTCCGTTTTTTAATAATGAATGTAACGGATGTAACATTGTACTTAAATTTGGAATAAATTTCCCGTAATAGTTCAGCATTCCTAGGAAACTTTTTAGTTGAGTTACATCCTCGGGTTTCGGAGCATCGGAAATAGCCTTCAACTTGGAGGGGTCCGGTCTTAGGCCGTTCTTATCAATGATAAAACCTAAATAGTTTACTTTATCCTGTAAAAAATTGCATTTGCTTAGTTTCAAGGTCATTCCCATTTTACGTAACCGTTCAAGTACAGCTCGCAGATTTCTCAAATGTTCCCGCTTATTGGGACCCGTTATGCAAATATCGTCTAAAAAAACAACGCAATTAGGGATCCCGCGCAACGTCTCTTCCATCAGTTTTTGAAACTTTTCAGGAATACATGAAAGACCATACGGTGTACGGCGATAAACAAAAGTACCGATATGTGTGGTGATCGCCGTATACGGTTGTGAGTCTTCCGTTAGCAGACACTGTTCATATGCGTGGCGTAAATCCAGTTTGGTGTATTGTTCTCCCCCGCTCAGGGTCGCGAACAACTCCTCTATACGAGGTAATGGATAATAATCGCGTTTAAGTTTAGGGTTTATCGTCACCTTGTAATCCCCGCATATGCGTAAATCTCCATTTTGTTTCACAACCGGAACGATTGGCGTTCCGTAGTCTGAATGGTCCACGCGGCACAGGGTCCCGTCGCTCTCGAGACGTTCGAGTTCGCGCTCGACACGTTCACGCAACGCGAGTGGCACGGGTCTCGCGCGAACATATACAGTTTCATTATCTGTGAGCTGTAATTGAACCATTTTTTTACATGTACCTAATTTATTAGTGAATACATCCGGGAATTCGTTACACAACTCGGTCACAAATCGATCCTCCTCCACAATCTCATTTAACCAAATTGTATTAACTTTTAAGGCGCGCAACCATTCTCGACCTAAAAGTGGCCGTCCCCCATTTTGAATAACATACAAACGCAAGGAATTTACTGTAACGTTATTAAGCGTAACATCGACAGATATGTACCCAAGAGTTTCGATTGGTGACTTATTATAACTGTAAAAAAATGAATTGTTTTTCTCCATACGTTTTCGTGGGAACAGCTGTTTATATAAGTCCACACTAATAGCCGATATACGACTGCCCGTATCAATCTCACAATTTACGTCCTGTCCATCAATGTTCACTATAATAAAATAAGGTTTGTTACCTTGCGATGACACTCTGATGTTAAACAAGTCGTCGTCCGATTCTTCATCGATAAAGTGTTGCCGCCCGTACCGGCGTCGAAAATCACGCCCTTTTCCACACATCGCCTTCAAATGTCCGCGTTCGTGGCACTCGTCACAGTTATAATGCGTATATTTGCACTTATCTGGCCTATGCGCCTTCCCGCACCGCCAGCACTGCGCCTGCGCCTGGGCGTCGCGCGGCGGGCCGCCCCGGGCCGCGGCCGCGCCGCCGGTCCCGGGCCCTCGGCCTCCGCCGCGCCCCCCGCGCCGCGCGCTCGTGTGATGCAGCCCTTCGCCAGCATCGCCGCCGCCGCCGCCGCCGCTCGAGGTGCTCGCCGGCGCTACCGCCGAGCCGCTGACCTCGGCGTGTTTCTCTGCGGCCTCGAGCGCGAGAGCCAGCTCCACCGCCTCCTTGTACTGTATATTCTTTTCGGCGAATATCCGAGATCGCATCGCTTCGTTTGCGAGTCCCGACACAAACTGGTCTCGCAAATTCACTTCGAGGGCGGTGCCGAAGCCGCAGGTGCTCGCCAGGTGTTTTAAATTTTGAAGATATTCGGCGAGCGGCTCGCCGACCCGCTGCCGACGTAACCTAAAAACGTGACGTTCGGCGATCTCTGATCGCTGTGGTTCCAAGTGTTCGGTCACCAGATGGACCAGCTGTTCAAATGTCTTGTCTTCTGGAAGCGCCGGTGAACATAAGTCGCACATTAACGCATACGTGGCGTCACCGACAACCGTTATTAACAATGGCACCTGAAGTTCCGCCTTCACTTCATTTAACAACATATATTGTTTCACGCGGCGAATATACGCGGGCCACTGTTTCGAAGATAGATCGAACTGTTCTAATTTCCCGATTGGCATTATTAGTCACTAAATAGCACTGTTTTTTAACCGAAAACTATAAAAAATCCGAAATCCTGTCGCCAGTGTAGTGAATGAAAGGCCGGTTGATAGCTGACTGATTTATTTCTTAACTACCCGAAATATTGACATCAATGAATCTACCCACTACTTGCATACCTTACACATTCAAGTTTGTTTTTACCGGTGTCCGCAAATCGGACATGCAGTTCCATCGGTATTGAGAGATCTTGGTGTGCCTGCGACCTACTGAGCACTTCAGACCTCACACAAAACGATATTGCTGGCAACCCTAGCCAAGTAAACATTGCATACAAGAGCTCCGTAATCTTTTTTATCTAAAATACACTGAAGAATTGGTGAAAGAAGTATAGTTAGTGTGGAACAAGTGCATTACAGTACCTTGCCCTGGAAAACTGTGTTAAATACTCCATCTGGCACGCACTGGACACCAAACACAAGGGTGAGAAGATTTATGAACCGTTAAATCACTGTTTTTAAACCGAAAAACTTAAATAATAGCTATTATTAACCAAAAACTTAACGGGACCACTAACAGCTGATTGGCGCGGACACTGACACTGACAGCCGGCATTGGTGACATTAGAGTCGAGTGTTGCCATATTAAATTATTACTACGCTGCGTTCAGGTTATTAAGCGCGTTTATGAAGATAGGTGCAACTTGAGTTTGTAGAGCCAGCCATTAAAACCTAAAAGCCGCAATATGATCTGTTCTGAATGCAAAAGGAAAATTGAACGAGGAGAGCTCCTGAGTTGCTCGCACTGCCAAACATCCTTCCACTACTCATGTTTTAATTTTACCTCAGCATTTGTCAGAGAGCAAAGCCCCGCACTTAAAAACTGGAAGTGCCCTCCGTGTGCAGCAAAAACCCGCCGGATCCGCGACGACGAAGCACCTGCATCTCCTACATGGCTGAGACTGACGCAGAAAAACGACGCGAATATGTCGTTGGACGAGAGCAATGCGAGTGTGTCCTATTTAGGTGAATCCAACTATCTTCCAGAGAACTCAATGATGCAAGCATCCAGCATCAGCACATTTAATCCAATGCAAATAAGGAACAGTATGGAATCTGGCTCAGATAACCAACCACAAGATGTGGTCGGGACCGGAATGCAAATCCTAGCTGAACTTAAATCTTTGCGTTCCGAGATTAACTCGAGATTTGAACAGCAAGATAAAAAATTCACAAGCGCTTTTGAACAAATCAAAACTAACATAGTTGAGTTACACCAGAAATACGACGACATAAAATCAGATATACTTATCATTCGAGAAGAGGCTGACATCACAAAAATGCAAACCCAGAGCATCCTGCAGACAACAACAACTCACACACAGAATATTGAAAACACCCGTGGGCAAATTGCGAACTTGGAACATGACATGAATGCCCTAAGAGAACAGGTCTGTCGGCTCGAAACCAGGGTAGACCAAAACACGTCCTACTCTAACATTGTCAAAAATCAAGGCAGTCTGCTGAGTGACCACACCAACACTATTCCGATTACCCTCGATCCCACTTTAGTATCGACAGGGCAGGAATCCCGCGATCATGTTGACCTTAATGGTACTAAAAATACCAATAAGCAATCACTGGGAGGAAATACCTACGAAGTAACAAAAAGTAGCAACAGCTCTCACCGCCGTTCGACCATCCGAGCTACCGGGGTTGAGGACTCCGACTTGAAGGTATTAGAACCTCAGAAGCATATACATGCCTGGAATTTCCACCCCGATACAACCGAGCAAAACATTCTACAATACCTCAACAAAAAGCGACCTTCAAAATCTTTCATCGTGAAAAAACCAGATCCATCGCACTCTCGCCACAACTGCTTTATAGTGTCGATGGCACAAGTGGACTTCGACTTCTTTATGTCTGCAGACAACTGGCCTAAAAATACTATAATTCAAGAATGGTATGCCTATAAGCCAAGACACGCCAATCGTAACGGACGGAGAACGTTTTTTCGCTCCGAAGTCGGCAAGGCCTCGTAAGGTCAATCTGTTCTATCAGAACGTGAGAGGCCTTAAAGGGAAACTATCTGACGTGAAGAATGCTCTCATAACATTTCACAGTGATATAATCGCTCTGACCGAAACGCGACTAGATGACACAGTTCATGACTCCGAATTGTTCCCGCCAGAATTCGCAGTGCTACGAACCGATCGTGTTGGACGCGGCGGCGGCGGCGTGCTTCTGGCTGCGCGCTCCCCATATAAGATCCAGCAACTGGATTGTGGCGCCGAACCGGGAGATGAATTTGTTTGTGCTCAAGTCACTAGAAATCACGTACGTTTTGTCCTATGTGTTGTGTATCTTGCACCAAACATCCATAAAGATCGGTACTACTCTGTATTTAATTTAATGGAGCGTATTACATACGAGAATTCTTGTCCAATTGTAATCCTGGGTGACTTTAATTTATATTCTACAACGTCCACCGTATGCAAAGATTTTGATTTACTGTTATCTCACTGTAATCTAACCCAAGAAAACAAAGTTACCAATAGCCTTGACCGCTTATTGGACCTAGTACTAGTGAATCAAGCCGCATCTGAGGTAACTGTTAATGAAGCTGTCGCTGGCCTTGTATCCTCTGAGAGACACCACTTACCACTCGACGTAATAATATCGTGTAGTACGCCTTTCACCAGTGTATCGACCAGCTCAAGCCCAGAAAATACAGATACCTCAAGTATCCAACGAAACTACAGAAAGGCAAACTTTCCATTGCTTTACGAAAAGTTGTCATACGCTGATTGGTCTCCACTACTCACTTGCAATAATATTGACGATTGCGTCGCTTGTTTCTATACCATATTAGATACCATAATCTTAGAATGTGTCCCACCAAAAAAAGCCCCAAAAAACAAGAGAACTTACCCTGATTGGTTTACCCGCGAACTAATACAACTTAATAAAATAAAAAACGAGCACCATAAATTATTTAAACAAACAGGAGACCAGTTACATTACGCGTTCTTTACGTACTATAGGAGATTGGTGGTCGCGAAGTCCAAAGAATGTCAAAAGTCTTTACTTGAGACGCTCCAAAAAAATATAGTCCGGGATCCGTCATCGTTCTGGGCATTTATAAAACGAAACAGGAAATCCAACGACCCGGCGACCTTCGGCAACCTTTCACCTCAGGCAGTAGCCGAGTCGTTTGCTAACTTCTTCAAAAATTCCTACCTATCAATTCCGCCAACCCTAGATGTATCGGCTGCATGCGCGTCAGCTACAGCACTCGGTACTAAAGAAACCCTTCGCCATATCACTGTCGACCGCATCAGTGAAGATGACGTACGCAAAGCTATAAAGCGCTTACCACCAAAACACACCCAAGGTCCTGACGGTATTCCACAATATATCATCAAGGACTGTCGTGAAGTGTTTGTCTGGCCTCTTCATATAATTCTGAATTTGTCATTAACCTCAAAGGCGTTCCCAACTATGTGGAAACTATCAAAGGTACTGCCAATACACAAATCTGGATCGAAAACGGATATCCAAAACTACAGGCCGGTCGCAGTGCTATCGATTTTCGGGAAAATATTTGAAAGTGTGCTTTACACTCACCTTGTTCGACAGCTCAGAGGCTGGTTCTGTGACGAGCAACACGGTTTCCTAAGCAAACGATCGACGTCTTCCAATCTTATAAGTTCAGCTACTATAATTGCCAATAATCTTGATGACGGAAAGCAAGTGGATGTTGCCTATTTTGATTATCGCAAGGCATTTGATAGGGTAAACAGCGATATACTTTTGGAAAAGCTGGCCCAAGCGGGATTCTCTCCACCCTTGTTGACATTTGTCACAAGCTATTTGTCAGAAAGGCGTCAGTATGTCGAATACGCACATCATCGCTCAAATCCATACCCAGTCTTGTCAGGTGTCGGACAGGGTAGTAACCTAGGCCCACTTCTCTTCTTGATATTAGTTAACGACTTACCCGCGAGTATTAGGCACTGTACGTGCTTGATGTTCGCTGATGACTTAAAATTAGTTAAGCCAATTAGCGTTTATAGTGATTGCTCAATGCTACAAGAGGACATCGACAATGTGAGTGACTGGAGTATCCGAAACCAGCTGTCTCTAAACGGTGAAAAATGTTCCATCATGACATATACCCGCGCACGAGTTCCACTCAAGTTCACTTACACACTCGGAAGCAATCTCCTTCAAAATGTGTCGAAAATTCGGGACCTCGGCACAATCTTTGATCCATCTCTAACATTTAACGACCACATTATAAGTACTTGTAATGCTGCGAGGAAGTGTCTTGGTTTCGTTATTCGGCAATCAAAGTCATTCAGCTCACACCAAGCAATTAAATTACTTTATAACGCATACGTTAGAAGCCGGTTGGAGACCAATTCGATCGTCTGGAGCCCCCACGAAAAACTGTACACTCTTATGTTAGAGAAAATACAGAAATCTTTCATCCGCTTCCTATACCAAAAACTCTATGGTTACTACCCTCTCCTCTATCCTAGTCTTTTCGTATTGGGAATGGTAAACTACACGAGTCTAGAGACGAGAAGGAATATGGCACTAGTAAGGTATTTCTTTCTTCTAGTACGCGGTCAAATAAACAACCCCCAGTTGCTATCGTCGATCTTGTTTCGAGTGCCTCCCGTCACTAACATTCAACTGCGTCCTCGTCGCCGTGGGTTGTTTACAACCCCAGCAACGAGAACTCGTGCATTATCCCAGTCTCCATTACACCGTGCTCTGTGTCTCTTAAATGATATACTGGACAGTGACAGCCAGCTTGATATTTTTTATAGCTCTGAAACTTGTTTCTTGGAATCCAGCAACCAATACCTAGAGACTATTACAACACCGAGCTCTATCCAAATGTAATTTGTAATTTTTTAATGTAATTTTTTAATGTAATTTCTAATCTAATTTGTAATTTTTTAATATTATTGAAGTTTCTGTATTACAGTAATAATTATGTCTTATCCGATTATGTGATTGTATGCTATATATTTTGTATGTCTTTGTGTGTCTTTGTCTCCTGTATGGTTAACATGTATAGCTAGACTGTTAATGTTTTAACTAAGGAATAAATGAATTTGAATTTGAATTTGAACAAAAAAAGGAAACGATAATTGCAGCTAGCGTTATTTTCACAGAGCACGGACCTCTTTTGTGTGTAACCTTAGAGATAGAGGCGGCCTTGGCTGTCATTTTCATAGAAATCGACCGTGTCAGGTAATTTTGACATGTTAATGTAAATAGTGTTGTGGTATGGCTCGATATTTTTATCGATAGATTAAAACCAACAGTTATTTGACTAAAAATGTTACTTGAAAAAAGCTATTCAAACATTCTCATTTTTAAAATCTCACTAAAATGATGTCGTTATAAATGATATAAAAACAGTAAAATTTATACATTTATTTGAATTTATATTTACAATACGTACCTACTTACATTAAGTTGTTAGGTTAAAGTTAAACAACAAGTGTTAAGGGTAAGGCTAGACAGAGGTTAAACAACAGGCGGTCTTAAGACCGCCTGTTATATATGTCTAGTTATATATGTTACCATTGCATTGGTTTGTTTGTTCAAGGTGTGCAATAAATAATATTTAATTAATTAATTAATAACTTTAATAATAATTAATTAATAACTTGGGACATCTTACACAAATCCACTTAGTCCCACGGTAAGCTCAATTAAGGCTTGTAATGTGGGTGCTAGGCGACGATATATATATGTACTTAAATAGAGAAATACACATAATTATACTTACTTATACATAGGAAACGTCCGTAACTCGGGAACAAATTTTGAATTTCTACTAACACCGTTTAGTTGTAAGAGTTTACATAGACTATCGATAACAAATTCAGCGTCATGTCTCTTCACTATGTCTCTCGCCCATACTAATTTTATATTCAATTTAATATAACTTTTTTTACTTGCCTGTGATAGGAAACGTTTGAATTTTGTTTATTAACGTACGTAGACTGGTTCCTGCACCAGATTACAGAGCAATGTGGCATTCTTGGTATATTTTTATAGTTTATATACCCATGACGTCCCGAGAGGTACTGACAGCACATATGCGTAAAACGCATATGCGCGGCACGGGTTTTGTCTGTCACGCCGTCTCTCTATAGGCGCCCTAAGAGTTCCAACCTCCTTGGTTATTTTGAATAATATAAACAATATATTAGCTGGTTTCCCTAAATGCCAAACGTTAACATTAAAAAAGGTTGCTAATGCTGAGATGAGAGCTGTTTCGTCTAGCGGGCGGACTTACACGGTAATTTTGGAGGCTGCACCCGGAGGTGGTATATTTCAAGGAACGGTGCGACGCATGCCCAGTAAATGGGTCGCCTTTGGTCCTATCATGCGTCTCAATAGATATTATGACGAAAACTGTTGCGTAGACGAGTTTATAAAATTATTTTGCATTTGTAAATAATGTTTCATCTCTCCTGTTCAGAAAGTTTACTTTTTGTATAAAGTCAGCTGGGTTAATAATTGTTTTTTTACTTGTCTTACTTTGTCTCTCTCACTCTAATGACGCCTTCGTTGCAGTGACAGAGTAAATTCCACGAAATTTATGAATTTCGATTTTCGCGGTAGTAGGGCCCGAACTCAAAATATGCAGCCGTAATGGGTATATCGTGGGGACGTGTCGTGTGCCCCTGTAAGGGAACATACCCATACTACGTGACCCGTTTAGGGGGGGAGGGGGTTCGTCAAAGTACCACTCAGCCCCTCGACACTTCATACTATGGTAAATTATGAAGGCATTTGGTACCAACATTGAGACATAAATATAATCTTATAGAATTAAAATGCCTACTGTTGCGTTTTATTAGCACATAATCATACTGGCCTTCAAACTTAGACGTATTATACTTTTATTTACCACCTAAATAGGTAAAACGTCAGTGTCAGAAACGTACCGTCTAATTGTTTATTATGAAAGCTGATCCCGGGTTCATGTTTTATTGTGTTTTATACAAAATATTTAAATGTTTCGTCTAAATGGGGGGCACAACAATAAGGAAATGTGAAGTGTGTTGTGTTCGGCGTGAATTAAAACGAAGTTCTGGCGTATTTTTGACAAGATTTCCTCTTGATCCAGACATGTCAGTATCAAATTATTTTATCTTAGTAGCAAATTATTTTTTCATTTCATTATTGAATATATAATTAGTAGCTGCAAACGATAACAGTTACTAATTAAAAAGAAATAACTTCAATGGCAAATAAAATCTATCTAAATAAGGCAAGCTAATGCACAAATAGAGTGCAACATAATTTATCGATAATCGCTTTATTTCAGATGGAGATCTTGGGAGAAATTTTATTCGTTCAACGATTCCTTGGCTTTGGACCATGTTTTTGAACTGCTGTATGCCGGAGTTTTAGCTCGGAAACTTAACTTCTCGCCCCTCCATAGTATAATATTTACGATTGGGCCCATACCCTACTAAGAAAATGAAATAAAAATACCTGTGCAATAAAATATATATTTGTGTTATAGCATTATTTTATTTTATCCTTTCATTATTCTTTTGTAATATAAAGTCACTATTACGGTAAGTGCAGTAAAAAATTTTGCACTTTTATCGATATCGACAAACAGCAAGTGTAGCGAGTGTCGAGCTCTAGTGTTGCTTTTTTAAGTTGGTAGATTGACATATATTTTGTACGTTGGCACAAAGTACCTTCATAACTCGGTTTTGGGCTTGTTCGCGAGTGCCGTCTCTTAAAACGTAGTGATTTAATTCTAGTACACCAAACGAAGGAAACTCAGAGGAAAAAACTCGTGTATAAGCGAATTTTGGCATAGTTGTAGGGAATGGTGTTTTAAACCACATACTAAAAGTACTGGTGGTTAGGGGTGGAGCTAACGGGGGGAGAGGGGTGTAAAGGTCCTTATTTTTAATGTTTCGTAAATAACTCTTAAACCGTGGCTTATAGCAAAAAACGTTCTAGTACATAAGTAATCTACATAAAATTCTCTACAAAAAAGATCTAAGTATGTTTCCTCTGGGATCAATGTGTCATGAGATAAGAAAGCAAGAAGACGGACACTAAAGAAATAAACACAGTTGTTTAAGTAGGTATGGCACATACAGAATGCTCGCGACAATTCCAAAAGATTTTAATGCTCAATTCCTGACCATATTTAGAGTCTTTAATGTTATATAAAATTTCATGGATTCGGCTTGGTTTCAGAGATAATCAACCTTTTTTTCGAAATAAGTTTTTCGACGTAACTCGTCATAAAACTTCTTTTTGATTACAGTGCTACCACAATGTGTTTTAATATTACCACACTTTTTGCCTGGCAATAAAAAAATGGAAATAAACTTGACGCAATAACCTGTCCCTAAAAAAAATATTAAAATAAATAATTTTAACAAATTGTTGTTATGATAAAAAGTACTGGAAATGTTAAAAGTATGCAAAAAGTCTAAAAAAAAAAGAGAAAAAAAAAATTTTTTTTGGTGGTATTTGACATTAGGTCTCATAATAATTTTTGTTTGTTTTGATGTCTAGAATGCATAGTTAAAATCTTTTGACGATGATTATGAGAATATTTTAGGTTTAGAAGATAATTAGGAATTTTATTTTTACAAATAAGTATACAGGGCGCGCCCGGGCGCGAGCATTCCAAAAGATTTTAAGTATACATTCTAGATATCAAAATAAACAAAAATGAAATTGAGACCTCATGTCAAATACCACCAAAAAAAAATTTTTTTTTCTTTTTTTTTTAGACTTTTTGCATACTTTTTAACATTTCCAGTACTTTTTATCACAACAACAATTTGTTAAAATTATTTATTTTCATAATTTTTTTTAGGGACAGGTTATTTCGTCAATTTTATTCCCATGTTTTGATTGCCAGGCAAAAGGTGTGGTAATATTAAAACACGTTGTGGTAGAATTGTAATTAAAAAGAAGTTTTATGACGAGTTACGTCGAAAAACTTATTTCGAAAAAAAGGTTGATTATCTCTGAAACCAAGCCGAATCCAGAAAATTTTGTATCACATTA